>JAWLRI010000139.1:2449259-2540065 GCA_034781795.1 Crypturellus tataupa | reverse complement strand
GCGGGCTCCTCCGCGTCCGCCGCCGCAGCGGCTTCGTGCAGAGAGGGGCCGGGAGCCGGGGCCCGGCACAAAGGTGCTCACTGACATTTCAGGTCAGGCTGTGTCACACGGGCCTTTCTGCTGCTTTCCATCAGGCACGGAGGAGAAAAGGCGCCCGTGCCCTTGTCAGGAGCCGAATTCAACCCCCACGAGCGCCGCAGCCCGCGCCGGCGCCCCTGGCAGCTGCGGTTGTTCACCCGCAGCGTTGCCGACAAAACCGGGCTGCTGCCCACGAGCCTCTTTTTCAAGCCGGATTAAAATTCTTTGTGACCTTTACAATTCGCTCAACGCCGATCCGCGCTGTGACCCTTCCCTCACCTCCCCGTTCTCCCGAAATGCGGGGCTCCCAGGAGAGCCCCGGGAGGCGCCACGGGGAGCAGCAGGGCGAGCGCCCACAGCCCCGCTCCGCGAGCCGGGCAGGAAGCAGCAAGCGGTCGCTCGGCTCCCACTTTGGGTTGCTCGTCCCCTGCTCGCGCTTGCAGCGCGCCAGGCAGGAGGCAGACAAGAGGAGACGCTCTAGGTGGCGAGGAGCCTCCGGTTCAACACAGGGGCACGGAGTGCCCTGGGGGACAGCCAGCCCCGCAGCCAGCCCCACGTCTCCTGCTGCTGCTTGTGTGAGTAAACTGGGGAAACGCCAAGGGAGAAAGAGCCTTGGCTAACGCGGCCGCTCTCCTCAGGGAGCAGCCGAGTGAGCCCAGCCTGGGCACCACCCGCAAGGAGGGCATCGGTGGGAGATGTTGGGGCTGGATGCGGCTCCAGGAATAGCCCTGAGTGCGTCCCTGCCCCTCCGTGCAGGCGTCCTGGCCGGCAAACGGTGCTCCAAAGGCCACCGAGGGCAGGACAAAGTCACCCAAGAGCCCTGGGTTCAGGTCTGCCTCAGTGGGGGACACGGGCTGGCAAACCCCGCAGCCGCAGGCTCCTGCGCCCGCGAGCCCGCGCGTCCCCAACGCCGGCTCTGACGCAGACACGACCTGGCACGAGGCACGGTCTCCTCCAGCTTTCAGTTTTAATTTACCTAAAATGCTCTGGACACAAATTAACTCCCTCTGCAAGCACAACACTGCTCTGCTCATCTTTAAATGTGAATTGCTGAGCCTTGCTGCTAAAAGGATTGGAAAGGGGGAAAAATAATCTGCTGATGTCTCCTAAGTGACTCTGCAACCTCTGCCACGAGGCCGGGGTTTAGCCTCCTGCTCTGACACTGGCTATTGCATCCTAAGTGAAACTTCAGCCATCTCGCATGGCAATAAAATACATTAAGGCTCTTTGGTTTTAATTTCCCAGTGACAGACCATAAATCAGTTAATTGGAACATGGATCCTATGAACATTCATAAAATAAGAGCCAGCACTTTAGCCATAATGGCTATAGATCCGCACCAATAAAATAGCTATTTTAGTACAAGTTGCAATAATGCTGAAAATAAGCAATATTACATGAAAATCAAAACGACAGCATTATACTCTACACTGTCTCCCTTTTGAAAAGCAAAAGCCGGACAAAATGAATCTTTGCACATTTGCCAGATCTTTTGGGATGCACAGGCTCTAAGATTAAAAAGGTAATTTGCAAGCAAAGAACTGCCCAGAAAGAAGCTGGATTGAGAAATATTTCTTGCGGCTGCTGCTGCTCTCCATCTCTCCTTCTCAAGCGGACTATCAGATCATTACCAGAGCAATCCCATAAAGAACTGGACTTTCCTCTATGTCAAAGAAGTTCAGTGCAAGGACGTCAGACCCAGGGATCTAGTGCCGGGGTCCCTGCAGCGTTTGCTCCATATCCCCTCCAGCTGCTGCTCTGGGATGGGAGGCGAGCGGATGCCCTCCTTGCTTGTACCCTTGATGCGGACACATCAGCCAAACGTGGACCGAATCTGTCCTTTTTCCATAGTCCCTTCCTGACCCATGTCAGCCACACAGAGCCCTTTTACCAGTAAAATAAAACGATCTCGAGGTCTGGGCACTGCTGAAGGTTAGTGACTGTTCTCCCACCCCGCACCTCCTCACAGCCATCCCAGAGACAGGAGCCTGAGTTACTTCAGGAAAGGTCTCGCTCTTAACAGAGCTCCTCACTGCAGCTTGCCTTACTAGAGTTAGCTTTAATTGGCACAGTATGTTATATATAACCGTTATCCAACAGTGTTTTACTGAATTAAATACCAAAATTAGGGAGTTCAGAGAGTAGGAAATGGGGAAAGATTTGATAGTGTCATCTAAAGAGAAGAGACATCTTTCCAAATATCACACCCTCCCCGAGCAGAAAGTCACTGGCGTGGGGAATGACACGAGGTAGCTCCTGCAAAGAACATCACGGCAAATGCATGAAATGCAAGAAAGGGATATGAATGGATATTCCATAACGAATATCAGACCAAAATCCTTGTTGCAAATATATCCAACTTGGTATCTCAGCAGGCTGGTATTTCCTTTACAGCAAAGATCAATGCTAGAATTTTTCCGCTATGTTAGAATTTTGTGGTAGTTTTTAACAGTTAAAAATGATGCTTAACCCATCTAACAGCTAAATATTATTGCCATCTCCAGAGCCACCGTCCTGCTGATCAGGAGCTCTGCGGAATGAGGATTTTTGCTGTTGGGTAGATGGACTAACCGACACCTGAGGTCGCTCTTCAGAGCCGTTCACGTACTAGGTAATCATTTTAGCGTCATCCTCCTCCTTCTCTAAGGCCAAATTAAAACTCATCTGTTTATAAAACCCCGTCACAGCTCGAGTCTGCGCAGGCTTTGACGGGCGCTCGGCTCCGGTCCTGACGTGATTAGGGGAATGGTTCTGTGCGCCACAAAGTCCTTCCAGCTTCGCAGGAGATGACGCAGCGCGCTCGCTCCACAAGGCGTTTCTGAAGGTTTCCACTAACTTCTGCAATGGAAAGGGCTTCACTAAACTGGAACAGCAATGCACCTATTAGCTGCTCATGTACCCAACACAAAACCAGAAATGAAGTCCATGAAATGTTTTAGGTGACAAAGACGCAGAAGAGATGAACTATGAAACTACCACATCACTGAGTAACTGATCAACATCTGGGACTGGGCTAGACCTTAAGTGACCTTTCTTGACCTAAGTCTGTCCTTGTTAATGAGCAAGATTTTTGTAGCGAAGGTGTCTTTGAAATTTTATGATATCTTCTGAAAAATACCTCCTTGTCCAGTTATATTCCAATGCACATAAATTTCACACAGTAGAATAAACATCATGGTTGCAATATTATAAAATAGAATTATTTATTGAATTGAGGGTATACCCCTGCACTTTAGCCACAAAAGCAAACTGTTTTAGAGGAATAGGTAGCAATTGCACATGCAAGGATCTGGGTTTTTTTTTTTTATGATCTCCTCTAGAAAGAGGCCAATTACTTTCCTTGCCCAACCACCATGGGCATTTCTGCGGCACTATAAAAGTAATATAGATGAAACTGAACCCACGGATTGCAAAAATAAATTACAGTGAAATTCCATTCATTCTAGAGAGGTAGAAGTGAACCGCAAGTTGTTAGAAGGTCCCACATCAAGAAAAACAACCTCTGTCTGTGGGTGAGCCCTGCTCATCACCAGGCTGTTCTTGGTGGTAGGAAGCGAACCCCGATGCAAGGGCCACCACCGCCCAGTGCTTCACTCTACACCTGAGTTCTTACAAATAAATGATAATATTAGGCCAGTAGTACCTGCTGCAGAGAGATTCAGCTGATTCTGCACCATTAACAACCACTGAAGGGGACAGTCAAGATACTTTTTTGCATCTTGCTGCTTTCATGATATCTTAGTTCTATTTTCCTCCATGACTCCTCCCTTATATCTTTCCCACTAGGAATTGTTTAGTTCCCCAAAGCCCCTGTGACACACTGCAAATGTAACCAGATACACTTCAGATGGGCTTTGCAGTCTTCCTTCATTTCCACGTGGCTATGACACTTAGATTTATTAGACCAAGATGCTGTACCACAAAGGGGCTGCATCTTCTGGGGATACTCACTAAGACGCAACTGTTGAAGCACGAGTAGCTTCTCGTTTTTAAGGGCTGCTCAAGCACTCTGGAGCAGATCCGCCCTGGCCAGATCAACGGAACCTGCCCCTCTCCTCCCTCTATCGCAGCCACACACACGAGAGAAAAATCCAGGGCAGCAGAACCAGGTAACGGCTTCTGAAGGGCTCCCCAGGTAGCAAATCACCCTTAACCGCTCCACCCCCCACACAGAGCTCAGCGTTCATTTCTGCTGGGCTTTAAAAATACCGTCTAACTACATGAAAGATGTTTTCCAAATAGACTAGTTAGCTAATATGCACCTACATCCACATTGCCCATCAGCTACCTGACACAGCTAAAGCAATAAATTCCTCCAAATTTATATATAAACTTCAATATAAACTTCCTTGCAATCACCTTGGTCTATTGAGAGTTTTATTGCTCTAGCTCTTTAATAAATCTCCTATCAAGGGTTACCTAATATCAAGGAGGTAAAACTCCCATCAAGTCAAAATTAAAACAGTTTTCAAGAATTAACAGTTGTCCTAGAGCTAATTTCATTGCCCTGATGAACAAATCTGGGCTGCACAACATAAACATCAAGAACTGAATAGGTTATGCAAAAGCAAGCAAATAATCCTTTCAGAAAGCTTCAAGTTCAGGCTTTGAAAACAGGTTCCAATATCCCCCAATACCTAAAATACTTGAAAATGGCAGCTTGGGAAATTAAATTTAAGGAAAAAAGAAAAAGGAAAAGGAAAAGGAAAAGGAAAAGGAAAAGGAAAAGGAAAAGAAAGGAAGCAAAAGAAATGCTGATAGTTGAGGGAGGAAGGCCCTGAACACGAAAGGCGGCAGGGAAACATCTGCCCCTTGCCATCCCCTCGCTGAAACGTTCTCAGAGAAGACCCAATTCCGAAGGGATTTGATTCCCCTCTCACGGGAAAGGTCTTTTTCACAGGAGAAGTTTAAACAGAGCCGCAGGGCCACTGCTCAGGAGCAAGCTCATTCCACACTACACTGTCATGCATGTTTTAAAGCCTTTATAATTTCTCCTTAAATCTTATATTTGGTGCTGTAAAACTGAAAACCTTTTCATAGAGTGCAAAAGCTTGAATTTTATCAGAAGACAAATCCCGTTACTGCAATTCCCTTGCAGAGCTCACAGAGTTGACACCCCGGCAGACACCGACACAACAGTCGAGAGACAGAAACTAGAAGTCACCCGAAAGACACAACTTCTGCCCCGAAACTCAATATAAACGGTTTCCGTTTGGTCCCAACTCCGTGTTTATCCTCGCCCAGCTGCCTGGCCTCGCACGCTCCATTTCCACGAGGACAACCTGAAACAGGGCAGAGCTAAGTCTAACCCAGAGAGCAGCTCAGCTTAAACTTAAATGATTCTACATAGCTCTAAAATACCCAGTTCCGATGTCGCTTCTAGCTTGTGCTCTTGGTTCAGCTATTCTGAGCCGTGTTAGGAGCGGAGGGAGGTAAAACAGCACGGAACGGGGGGTTCCACACCAAAGCTGAATCCTTGGAATTTGCACCTGTAACACACGTGCTGTGATCTGCAATGTTTCCTAAGTGCCAGAGATGTTTCTCTGCCTGGGACGTGGGAGCTGTGGGTGCACCCAAAATGCTTCTTTCTCCAAAGAGGAGACGTGTCCATCTCCTGCAGCTGCTAAATTTCTGCGCTCTTTTGAAGCAGCAGTAATATCTACAATGAGATTTTGCGCCCTGACCGGCCTCGCAATGCAGCTGAGAGGCAGGCGCAGCTGCTCTGGGGACACCAGACCTGTCCCCATCCTCCTCCGGACACCCCTGCGCCTGCAGCACAGAGGAGCCCCCAAAGCCACGCGGGCTGCGGAGCGCTCCCTTCCCAGAGCAAAAGGACAACCTAAACACGGGGCTAGGAGGCAACGCTGCAGCTCTAGTAGAGGTTCCTCTGCATCGTGGTCAACGGCAGCATCCCCGTGGTGGCCACAACGCCGCCCTGGCCACGGTCACCGCTGCCATGGGCTCCGTAGCCCGAGCACCCCAGGCACGCGGTGCCCGCGGTGCCTGCGCGCACCCTGGGTCCGACCACATCGGGTTTCCAAGCACATAGTTAATGTCCAAATGGCAGCGCGTATCGATTCGCCGCCCATCCCCTAGTATCTTAAGCTTACCCAGAAGACTATTTTATTTAATTAACTGGGTGCTTTATTAATATAAATATTCCGCTATTGATCATAAGAGAAGCTGACGCATGTTTGAGTCGGGCAGACATCAGATCCATTTAATGGAGCTCCACTTAGGAGAGTAGTTGGCTCTAAATCAAGGTAAATGGTAGCAAGTGCTCCTCGGGGATGACAGGGCTTAGCCCGATCTATAACGTTTTTACAGAGCTAGTTTTTTTAAAAGCAGCCAGCGTATGGAAATTAGATATGAAAATGGTCTCTCCTTGCACGTATCAATTAGGCATGTCAATACCTTAATTAAATTGCTCAACTTAATGAGATTTATACCAATGAATATGTTTTATAGTTATAATAGCTTTTTTGGCTACCGTTCAAGATGTCAAATAAATTGTGAAAAGAGGATTAAAAAAGTAGTAATTGACATTCTGAACTGAAGCCAGTACTTTTTTCTCTCATTTTTTCCCTTCATTCATGTGATTTTGGAGAATATATAAATAAAGTAATGAACCCTGTAATAGCTTAGCTTTTAAAAATGTCTTTTCTTTTCCACTTCTAATCCTTCTTATTCCATTCGCTGAGTAGTAGAGCACTGGAATTAGGAAGCGCTTCAGCCTAAACCACGACGGGCCTTTTTCCCCCTCTCACTCCTCTCTTGCAAGCACGAAGGAAGTGCAACTTTTCCACCCCAAAACGCAGTCCTTGTGCAGGCGTCTGGGCAAGCCGCGGGCAGCGTAAGGGCGCCGGGACACGCAGCCTGATCACAGCTCAAACCCTTGCTAATACATTTCAGGGTTCTGTATGTTACCCCTGGCTGAGAGGTTTGCCTGTAAACACTTCAAGAAGGTATTTGTTTTAAAATTGCGCTCTCAAACATTCTCTTTGCTTTTTTTTTTTTTTTTTTAATTGTTTTTTACCACTCGCTGCACATAGTAAAAACCCTTACTAACCCCATCAAAAGCTGTGGGTGACCTGCTAACGTGCATTCAAAACTACGAAACAATCAGCAAGACTTGCTTGATGTTAGCCAGCGATTTCAGGACTTCTCCGGCCGCACAGGGTTTGCCCAGCTACAGGTGAGCGCCACTACGAGCCAGGCACCACCAGCACCCGACTTGATTTTCCCTCCCATCCAGTTTCTTTTGTGACGCCAACCTCATTTTTGCTCCTTTGTCCAACCATTAAATCAATTTCTTCAGCCACATTTCATGGTAGTGTCTTCTATGACAGTGAAGGATAAACTTGATATAAATCAGTTTGTTACGGTAAAAAAAAAAAAATTTGGATTTGATGAGTGAACTCTCAGGAAGAGGTGAAGGAATAATTGCATAAGCCTCACCTTACTGCTCTCCACTATTCTTACACATATTGAAGATGCAACCTGATTTTCAATTTAAATACAAGCAGAACTCACTGTCTTAATAGCAGTATTTCTAGCACACTGAAGTACTCCTATTTAAATAAAATGGAAAACAAGCTTATTTGATTAGGGTGTCCACTCTTCTTTATACAGCTGAACTAAACCCTACTGTTTTGTGCCAAAATCATATTATTCCAGTTAGATTATTCAATTACACTGAGGACATCACAGCTACTCACTGAAGCTTTCTCATCCCTTTATTGATACAGACTACAGGTAAGGCTAAAGAAATACCATATACTAATTCATAATACATTCCATAAATCATATTTCTGTAAAAAGTAATCCATTACAGCTGGCTCACGGCCTGAATAAGATGTTATAACACAAAGAATTCAAAGCTTTTTCATCTGCTTTATCAGCTGCGGCCTCTCTCCGAGCAGAGCCTGTTCATTACACTGTGTGAGCCGCTCCGTATCTGCCGTCCTCCTACAGCTAGACCAAAACCAGTGCCCTCCAGACCAGCCTATCTCCCCTTTGGTGCCACCCTTTCGCTTAGTTTTCAGGTGAATCTGTTTTCTCTGCAACAAAGAGCAGTTTGTAAAATTCTACTCAATAAAATTAAACATTTGACAGATGTGTAAAATAGCAACAGTTTATGTGCTTTCTGCTGCTTCGTCGGCCCTGATAATATCTAATTGGTTTGTCGGCCCACGGAAGACAGTCTGGAACCGTCTTCCCTTCTACTTGACTTTTTATTTGTGCTTCTCTTTCATTCATATGATCGTTTTTGGAACTGCTGATAAAGGGCAACATTTGCAACTTTAAACTAGAGACAGTTTCGTTATCGACTTCATTTCAGGCTAGAGCTCACTTCACATGAACAAGTCAGATGGATGTGACATCCCAATACATATCTAAGCGATTACTGCGATGAATTTTAATCTTCGCTTTCCTGGGGAAAGTCTAAACCAGGAAGCAAAGAAGCAGAATATAACA
The DNA here is from genome assembly GCA_034781795.1 of Crypturellus tataupa. Taxonomy (NCBI): domain Eukaryota; kingdom Metazoa; phylum Chordata; class Aves; order Tinamiformes; family Tinamidae; genus Crypturellus; species Crypturellus tataupa. Next base: position 2,531,509 of record JAWLRI010000139.1, on the reverse strand, counting down.
AATAGGTTAAATGATGTGCAACTTTTAAACAGCATTTATTTCCCTCGGCTTCCATCCCCTGGAAGCGCAAAGCGGTGCTGCTTTCGGCTCGAACCCGCCACGCAGAGCGCTGGAAAACCCTCCTAATTACTAACATGCTGCAGAGCCCCCGGGGGAGCGGGGAGACACGACACTTGGTTGGTTTTGAAAGAGTGCATTTAATTTTTCTTCATGGTATTTGCTCAAAATTTACCCTACCTGTTACCAAACACGCCGTTTTTTTCTTGGGAAGAGATGCACAAAGTGGTACATGTTTTCAAAGCAAAGCAAAACATTTAATCAAAAGACCTTATGCAGAACCAAACCATCCGTCATCCTTAATAGGGAAGTCATATTAGACTCTTCGAACGTGTGACTGATTCTACCTACTCATTTGGGAGCAAGATTGTTTGTGCCTCCGTGCTAATGAGCGCCGGGGCGCACAGCCCGCTCCGAACCGGGCACTGGTGGAGGCAAAGCCACAACGCACTGACGAGGCCTCGTCCTCGTTACTATTTTCTTTCTTTTTTTTTTTTTTATATATAAAAGGAGAGATTGTAATTGTTTCAGACAATTCAAATAGCAGACTTGACTGCAACACGAAACTGAACTCTTTACATGCCATAATATTTTATGCCGGCACGTCGAAGGCGATGTCCTCGGCGCAGGAACCCGCACTTGCCACAGCGCTAACACACCCGAGTGCTTTTTTCCTTCTCTTCACTCAGAAACAGCAGGAAATCTGAAGCAAAACCCAACTCTCTCATGCCTCTCAGCAAATTTCTCTGCTACAGGCAAAATTAAGACCTCAGAAAGGCATGTTTCAAATTTATAGGCATCAATGTAAATTTACTTTAAAAACTAAACATCCAACACATTCCAAAGACAACAGCTGCTCCTCAGATAACAAAACCGCTGCTTTAATCAGCTATTTCTTTAAGTTTCAGAAGATGAAGGGATATATTTCAATTGAAAACCAAAAACATATTGGCCAAGGGAGAATAATTAGAGAATATGCATCTTGTGACCCTTTTCATATTCAAAGTAATAAAGATGTTTCTTCAAAGCTAAGTGCCCTATTACACATAAGTTTCTGGTATCATATGGGATGTTAACACATAGTCCATTAGGCTTTCTCTGTAATTAGAGCTCTGTAGGCTAAAAGAGAAAACACATTTGTTAAAAATATTGTCAAAAGCAAGAAAAAATAAAAAGCTTTAATGCGTATCAGTAATACTAAACTCATTATTTATAATGAAATCAGCCAGCGTTAAACAAGCTAAGGATACACAAAGTCAATGTGTATGGGATCAGGGATGGATATAAAGCTTATTAAGGCAAGAGGAAGAAGCCGGCTGCGCCCCGAGCTCCCCCTTCCTGCGGCTCCGGCCACGGCTGCGGGTACCTCGGAGCGCTTCCCGCTCCGCGAGGCAGGGAAAACTCTTCCCGTGCTGCTCCGGGCAGGAGCGTATCCGTGCACGGGCATCGCACGCCGCCCCTCCGTGGCGCTAAGGGAAGCCCAGGGTCAATGCCAGCCCTACACGTCCGGCCCAAATAAAACGTATGGAGGACGCCCTGCCCAGGGCAGGAGCAGCAGTGTCAAAACCCCGCTGACCCTTCAAGTCGAACAGCACCATCGGCTGCCTGGATTTGGATTTTAATCTGTTTCTGTTGGGGATGCCCACTGCCCCTACCCCTTTCCCTGGGGCAATTCACAGCCTGCAGCAGTTTTATCAGTACCCATTCGCTCTCCCCACTGCATCTCTCCCCGTGGGGGTCTCCTTGTAGGCAGCCCTGGCAGGCGGGCCAACACTGTAACACTCACTACAATATTTTATTATTAATAAACATCTTTATTCACAGGTGTAATTCACACATCGCTCTTTTCTTACATGGAAGAGCTGCTGGGCATTAAAAATAACCCCCAATCCCCATCGAACGGGATGAATAATAAGCGATTTTGAGAGAGCAGGTAATAGAGGCAGGTTGTATACGTGCCAGCCTGCTTAGAGCATGAGGGTTAATTTTATAGGGGTTTGTTCAAGCATCTTGTTTTCTGCAAATGAGCTACATTAGCCAGATGCCAGGCTGATACAATAAACAGCCATGCCAAATCTAATGAATTAGGAAAAAGAGAACCACATGCAGAAATTTTCACATGAAATCAGGTAATGACAGGAAAGAAAAATTAAGATATATTAAAATACATAAAATAGTATTACATTTAAGTTGTAGCATGACTCTAAACATGAAGACATCTGCTACATCGCTGTCTTGATCGTAACTTTGCGTTTTAGCTCGGTAAGTCAAAAAAACTTTATTTTCCTCTGGAAGTACCGGGACTTTAGATAAACCCATAAAAACCCACCAGTAAATGCTGCAGCCAGTGGAATTGGAACATAAGACAGGATAAATGAAAATTTTACCATGCCATTTTTCAGAACAAAATTTTGCATTTCTTTGTATTGCTGAGCGGCTCCTGCTTGCACCAAACAGGCCCACAGAGGAGCCTTGATTACGGCGAATAAAAAAAGTAGGAAGGAAGGAGGAAACCTGGGCTCATTTCAGATGCTAATGCAGTTTAATGAAAAAAAAATAATAACATGGTAGAAGTTATGTGGGAGTCCAACTGTGTTGCTAAAAGGAACTAAACGAACTGCAAAATGATGGGAGCTTGTGCTGCGTGCTATTAACCTGCTGCAAGAGAGGCTCTGATCAAGGACAGTATTAATGGGTCAGAAAAGCTCCCTACGTTTTCACCGTGTGCAGTCTGAAATTGTTTACGTTTTTTAAACCTGCTTTTTGCAGCGGACATGCCCTTGAAGGAACGCACCCGGCGGAACACGCTACGCTGGAGACGTTGCCCGAAGCACCACAAAATGAGCGTGCGCTGAGCGGCGCGGCTCCCGCTGCCACGCGTGGCCCCGAGCCCCAGCCGCCGCCAGCGCTGCCGTCCCTGTCCCCACGCTGCGACGCCAGCGCGGCCGGCACCTCCTCCCGCTCGGGAGGAGGCAAGCACCATCCCCGCAGCTCTTAGGAACTCGAGCGAGAACCACCGAACCGCCTCGACGCGAGCCCTCCGCTGCACGCTACGACGTCCCTAGATGGTGCTGGGATGACTCAATACGAGGAGCAGTGCAGCTCCCCGTCTGCGCTCTCTACCCGCAGCAGATACGTGCATGCGAGCAGGCCTACGAACAGGCTATCATCGTGTTAACCATTATCCACAGATTACGTATGTAAATTATATGTATTTCAATCCCTATAATGAAACACAGACCATCTTTGATTTATTCATTTCAAAAGCTCTGAAATAGCCCCGTGTTACATTCAAAACCAACTTGGAAAGCCATGTTTCCTGAAGGAGCAACCATTCTTTCTAAAATTAACAGTCCAAATTATTGCTATCATCAGGGAAAATTAAGAATAATCATACTACGTTAGCCTAAAATTTCTGAGTTACTACTATTATGTGCTCCAGTTTCCATGTCACATGTTCCAAAAAACCCCCATAAAAGCCCCCCGAGAAAGACAGACACAAGAGGGGCTTTAGATAGACGCACGGAGAGCTGCATCTGCACCTTGCGGCCAATTTACCACTTGCCCACTGGTCTTTCCAGTGCTCCAGGCCTGTTTCAGGAGGAATTTACGGAAAGACAGGGCTTTTGGTTTTCTCTAAACGCTGCTTCGCTGCAGGACAGAAGATACCACTCGTGACAACTTTCTGCTCTGAGATATATGTAAAAAGGAGAATCCGCACCTGAGCCTGCAGGACTTCAGCTGACGCTCCCCTCGCTTTAGCTGGAACCTCATGCCGAGCGCGCTTGCTGTGAGCGTGCCAGGACGGGCTGGACAGGGACACGGCTGCTCCCGGCTCCGCTGTCCCCAAAGGTGCTCTCAGTTCTGCTCCATCCTCCTCTCACCCGCACGTGGAAGCGCATGGTGCTTATTCCAGGCTGCTTCCAGAATTCAAAAACTCTCCATTTAGGACATTCTGTCCTTCCCTTTGGGCCAGGGACACCCGTGTCAGCGGGCAAGGGGAGACTAATCCCCCTTGCTCCTACTTCTCCCCGCGTCACAGGGATCAGGGACGGCTGGAGGCCACTGTCACCAGCAAAGACCCAGCTGGACGGCACCGACTGCCTTGGGCTTGGGCGAATTTCACACAAAACTCTCCCGAACAAGCTCTCAACATGAAAACCCAACCAGTTGTCCTTCAAGGTAACTACAACCTCCTGCACAAAAGACATCGGTCGGGAAGACGCTGGAGAGGAGCGGAGCAGCTGGAAGAGCTGTGGGGACAGGGCCCCCCGCCCGCCACCGCGACCCTCGCGTCGTGCAACCCTCTCTCGAGATGAATTACTCCTAATTCCTGCCTGCGCCACGGCAGAGAGAACCACTTAATTAGATTAACTGATTTAATAAGCAGGGAGCTCCACAAAGATCTTAAAGCTCCAGCATCCCCTCCCTCAGGAAATCCTTCAAATAGGGGCCCAAAGGGACGTTTTACTGCAATGACAACCTCCCTCTCCAGAGGTTTTGCCCAAATCGCCTCAGCAACGACCCCTCCAGAGGTCCCCAAATCCTTCAGCATCAATATTCAGGGCAAAGACCCGAAAAGAATAAAACCCTCAACCAGCTGCATGCACCCAAACAGCAGATACACATGACTGCAGGTGAAGCACACGCTCCATTCCTCTAAATTAAAACCAAAGACATTAGGATGATGGTTTTAATTCCTAAGTTCTTAAGCTGCCCCCACCGTACAGCACGGCATAGGGCACGCTGCCTTTTCCTCAAGGAGCACACCAGATTTCCTGTCTTAAACACACTCTGTAATTAACAGCCAGCAAATAATGAGTGCCTAGGATATATAAGCCTATTAGAGCGCTGGCAGTGCTAAAGACTCACGCTGCTTCACTGCGAGCTCCACTTGAAGAGGTGATTTATGGAGGACATTTTTTCATTAAGTAATAGCAAATGGTTTCCACCCTCCCGGTGCCCAGCAATCTTCAGGGGAAAACGCTGCTGCCGAGTCCTTTCCTGGAGGAGACCGCTCCAAGGACTCCGGCTGGAAGAGGAAACGACAATCACTTACTCAAGGTCAGAGAAAAACAAGGGCAAAACCAACCAGAGGTTAAGCATAAGGTACCTGACTGCAGAAAAATTGTCAGTTAGAGAAATAACACAGTTTGCTTTCAAAACTCACACAGGCTGTAAATATACCCTGCTAGAGATACAAAAAAAGAAGGCCAAATTGTCACCAGGTGCCTCAAATTATCACTGCTATTGGCGGTACTTCTACATTCATGATTACCTCCAAACAGCTATGCTCTTACTGTCCTATTTTCCCTTAATTACCTGCCCGTCCCTACCTTGAACCGCACGGAAAGCTCCGCGATCGAGCGGCAAAGCCGCACGCCAGCTACCACCCCATAATGCTGGTACCTCATCACTTCAATTAGCCGGCAGTAACACCGGATAATTGCGCTGTCTCTCCTCTCACTGCATCTGCTCGCCCTGCAATTCCCCGGGGCCCTCGCTGCTCTCTGCTAAAAGGGAATTCTCTGGTGCAAGAAGCAAAGTATCTAAACTAACACCTGGCCTTCCCAAGCATCTCCTTGAAGGAATTCAAACATTGCAATAGGCTTAAAATCAACTTTAAGATGTTCGTGGGAATTATTCTTCACGTCTCACAGATGCTGAAGCTGAATTACCAGTGACAACAAGCGCATCCACTGCTAAAGCTAGAAAAGCGCAGTGGAGCCTTGGCTCCCAAAAAACCAAAGCTAATTTTCTCAAATTATTTACTCCCAACCTTAGTAAAATAACCACCTGCATTCAGGAATGCCGCTTCAGGAGAGCACAGCCATTAGCATCTGTCATTTTCTGAGGTGCCAAGGGCAGATCCTGCCGTGTCCTGCTCCCACCAGACAGAAATGCCACAGACTGAGCTCCCTTCGCACCCCCTTGCAGCGGGCACAGAGTCGCTTACCGACCAGTCTGTACTATACAACCAAGCGTGGCAACAGGACAGGACACGCTTCACCTGCACAGTCCCAGCGCGTCCCAACGAGCGTGCTGCGGAGCAGCTCACTTCAGACTGCCCAGAGTCCCAAGGCAACGTCCATGCCTGCGCGACCGCCGCCCTGGGGAAACGGGGATGGAAACAGCCAGTTATGTCTATAGTTAACCTAAACTTAACAGTTTACGGCTTTCTTTTCTATTTAAAATCAGCTACAACACTCTGAATACGAGAGGAAAGCGAATACTGAGCCCCCAGTTTGCTCAGTCATCACCACTTTGCCGCTTGCCCTTCATTTCTTTCCTTTCTATCTCATAAAAGGGAAGAGACTTCACACAAGCCAAGCTTGGGTGGCAGCAAACACTCCGCGCTGCTCGCGGGGAAGGTCACATCCCTGCTCCCCTCCAGCTACCACCAGCACCAGCTACTGCCCACCCTGGGCGACAAGACATGTTGGCAACGGAGCTGCGAAAACACTTGCAGAACCTCACACATATAAAAACATTTCAGAAATTACATCTTACGTCTGAACTATCCTTTCTATCCTTTTCTCTTCATTGATTAACGCAGAAGTTCACGGATTTGCCTGTCCTCACCTCTCCCCTCGCATGTTTGAGAAGTCACATGTGTCCCAGCCTGCAAGGTCTCCAGTAAGGGGTAATTTTTGCTCACAAGTCAGCAATGAGCACCTCACCTGCCCCGATTTCTGCACGACTTAACACGACTAAGGCTCTACTAAATAGATGGGCAAAATATAGAAATTATAGAATTGCAGAATTAGTGTGGCCCTGCCTATTTGTCATGTATAACTGCATTTTTTTTCATTTTCTCTTTACCTTCTTTAATAAAGGATATAAGTAATAATAGTTGAACTGTATCATTCTCCAAAAATTATCTACAGCTTAAGAATTAAAGTCATAATCCTCAGTCTGTGGTGGATGGAGGAACGTTGTTCTAAGTTCAACACTACACTGAATGAAGGTTCTGAAAAAAAACTGAAAGAAAATGAAATACTAGTTGTCGTGACAGCATTGCATTAAATGCATTGCAAACTAAAGTTACATATTAGCACGCAAGAAAAAGGCCCTATTTCCATGCTGCTAGACAAAGGTTTCTAGAACTAGTTCTGAGCCCTGCTTTGCCCACATACAAATTGTTACTGCTTTGGGGAAACAGCTACTGCTGTGCATGAGGGAAGGAAACGCACCCATAGGCTTAGTCTGCAGTGCAGCGCTCCTGCCCCAACGATGCTGAAAGAAATCACAAGGAAAACTAAATAACTGCTTTAGAACAAGCTGGTGTAAATTTCCAAGCAAACACTGTTGAATAAAAACATAAAAATGGAAAAGGAGATAAGAATGCAGACTGAGGTCCTTTGGGAACAGGACACAAAAGCAGACCTGCCGCTTGTATCATGTCATTGCAATGTGGATATTAATGAGTCCTTTGAGGGAAAAATACAAGGAATTATAAATAGTCTCATATGCACAGATCATTCTTACTTTATGTTAGAAGAGAAAACTTCCTTCACGTGTAAAAAGCATTTATGCAGGTCTTAGAAATACGTGGGTTTGGACACAGGGCCTTTGGGGAAAACAGTGCCAATGGATCATGGCGCAAGACCGAGGCTGGTCCTGCATCCCGGCAGTGCCCTGCTTCCTGCTGGGAATGTGTCCGCGGGAAAGCGCCGGCAGCCGGGAATGCAGCCGCAGGAGCAGAGCCCTGACACTCAGCGCCAGCCTGCGGAGCCGTGTCGCCGCCTTCAATTGTTAACAGAACCTGCAGGAAGCGACTACAGCCCTTTGTGCGGTCCCTAACAATCAGGTAGGTTTATCACAGATCCTGTACGGTGTGCGTATGTACCACAAAAGCGCGGGGACAAGTGTAAGCACACTTGGAAATGTAAACGTATTGCTAGTTTAGGACAAAAATTAATATATGTGAAGTAGATAATAAAAAAAAGTCAGTTTTGAGACTAATTGAGAATAAAATTATTCAATTCATACTGAACATGCAAAAACTGAGTATAGGTGCAAAAGTACGTCGAGTTCTTGAACCTACAAATCCCTGTTTTCCCTAGTTCTACTCCTATATTCGCATATGCCTGTGTTACCCCTTCTCAGTTTCAGCGAAAAATCACACTTTAGCTTTTCTCCTTTGAAACAGAGACTTGCAGAACCAAATTACATCGCCTGGAAGCCGAGATTTAATAGAAGCATCAAAAAGACCACAGCTGCACTATTGGAAACCGCCCTAATTAATATTACATAATGCGCACAGCACATGTGATCAATTTGGAGGTCCCATGCGGTGCTTAAGTGAATGAATGCAATTTGTAAGCTCTGATCTGTCACTCCCGCTTAGCGCAGAGGTGTCTGCATCGCCCATCACACTGCAACGCCGGCCCCGGCCCTCATGCCATAACCCACAGCACGAGCAGCCTCCGCGGGCGTCAGGAGAGATGGGCAGGACGGTGAAGGGGGCCAAGGAGAGACGGGCAGGAAGGGAGGGCGAAAAAGCCACCAGAGCTGGAGCGGGACCGGCTTCCTGAGCGCCTTCCTGGCCATTGGCTGGCACCGCGAGGAGCAATTTGCCAAAATCTGCTCTGCTTCACGGCTCTCGGGCATGAGGTGGGAAAATGTAACAGCCTAAATGGCAGGCTTTAAGGATAAGCAGGTGCAGAAAGTGCCAGAGCCTCAGCTGAAAGCCTTCCGAGCGTCCTGCTCCTAGGCCCGGTCTATCGCCATGGTTTTAAATAAATTGTTTCAGTCCTTCAGCAGTTCACTTGTTAAATATATCTGTATTCGGTGCCACTTGGCTCTGGTCAAGAAATGAGCTTGTCCAACAAAACAAGGGCACGAGCTGCAGTTTTCACGGTGAACCAGGTGCACACCAGGTTGCGGCTCCTGAACTGCAGCCCCCTTGGGAGATCGGAGCGGACGGGTAGCGCTTCGGGATGTCCCAACCTGCCTACCCGGCAGAAAAAAAGGGAAAAGCAAATGGAACAGGGTGGAGAGCTTGCAAATGGGATCATCATCGCATCAAAAACAAACAAAACAAATAAACAAAATCAGACAGACATAAATCCAAACATACATATAGAACAAGACTGACTTCATGTTGGTAAACTTTACACATAAGCAACAAAAAAGTGTTGAAGTATTTTAAACCCTGTTAAAATCCTCCCTCCCCAATTTTGAAAATATTTGAAGATACCTGTTTTTTATTATTTTTAAATAGAGACTTCCCATTGAGCACCACAAGACACGAGGCCACGAGCCCGGTTGCTGGCTGGCAGCTCTGGCTCCCCAGCACATACCCAAGTCTCGTAAGCAGCAATTAACTATTAGCTTCTTTCCCAAAGCCTAATATCTACTTCATAAGATGGCCAAGCACATCACTAACACCATTTAAAATCATCCACTATTTCCCACACGGATAAATTCTATTCGAAACTAAAATCAGAGTTAGCGTTTTAGAGAAAAAAAAAGCTTCAAATGTGAAAAAGACCCTAGAATTATCCTCAATAAGTACAACTCCAAGTAATGATTATGCAGTCATCCCAGTCAGAAACAGGTCTGATTAAAAGAGGGGAAAAAAGGAATAAAATTTTAAAAATTATAAGGAAGAAATCCATTTGGGAAGGACAAGGGGAAGATGGATCTCTTGGAGAAATGGCAGAGCATCGCACAAGCTGTTGTAGGCAAAACGAATCCCAGCGTGGCGAACACGGAGTGACCTGGGGTAACTCACTGGCCTCAACCATGGCAGCTTCACGGACACAAAACGCAGCAGCCGTGAAGGGAGGAGGAAACAACTAATCTTTTCACAACGAACTTAATCCACTTAGCGGCAGAGAAGGGCTCTGAGCTGCAGGAGCTGGATAACGGTGGAGAGGCAGCGATTCCCCAGGGACAGGCGGGGACATGGGTGATGCCCTCACACAGCCCCAGCGGCTCCTCCGCCTGCCTGAGCCCCAACGCCTCTTGTGCGGGGACGGAGGTGCCACACGGAGCCTGTGTGCATCCCAGTGACACCCAGCTCAGGGAACCCGGCTCAATTTGAGGAGGTAACGGTGGTGTGGGCAGATCCACCCGCACGGGGTCCCACCACAGACCGAACTGCTTCTCAGTGGTCCCCAGAGCCAAAACCTCAGTGCTGGCAGCGGGACGACGGCAGCGTTGAGGAAGAGGAAACACCACACTCACCGCGGCCAGGACGGCTCCGCGTGGAGAGCACGCTGCGCTGCGGTACTTACACGGGTATCATCTTAACAGCAGCTAAACTATTTATGAGATTAAGTGCTAACAGCTCCGGAGCACGCACGGACAGGAACACCCAGGCAGGGCCGAGCTGTGGGGGCGGCCGGCCGCGTCCTCGCAGCTGTGGCCAACAGTGACACGTGCGGGAGAGGCGGCCGGCACGGGAGCATCTCCTTCCCGCCCTCCCGGCTGCTCACCAGTTACCGGGGTTCTTAATCACCTCTCTAACGCCCCTTTTCCCTTCAGGAAAGGCCCTGACTCTCAGTGTTCAATGTCCCAGCACGGTCAGGGGATCGGGGGTCTCGTGCTCATCTGAGGTGTCAACTCACCTCGACTTGCCAGGAGGTCACGCAGCAGCATGTCGCAACCAAAACTGAAATGCCATGTCAATAAATAGTCTTATTTATCTATTATATTAATCAGTATATTATTGGCATATGTTTATTTTGAATATTGATTATTACAGGTGTAAGATCCTGCTGACAAGTACATGGGGCTTGTAAGGCCACACGAAGCCCGAGAGGAACTGAAATCCGTGCAAAGGAGGTAAGTGCGGAAGCCCCGGAGAGCACTGCGCAACCACCACAACCATCAGTTCCAAGTACTCCTGCAGTGCATCAGCCCTCCGCAAGTTCGTACTATTCTCGTACTGTAGTAAAACTGCACCACAGTTTTACTACTTACTACAGTTGTTTTACCATAGTACTATATATGGTTTTATAGTTTTACAAAGTACATTGAGGAAACTCGTTTTCCACGGTTGTGGCGTATTACAAAGTAGTATTTCCCTTTAATCATAAACACAAGAGCCTATGAAGTGAGAGACGTGTGGAGCAAGCTCAGGGAAACAGCCCCCAAATCATAAAGGGAGACAGTTTGTTTTTGCACAGCAATATGCACAATTCACAGCTCTTACTACAGGCAGATGACTCACTAGCAATTGACACTCGGGATGTGTTAGGACAACACTATTTCAATAGGCTGATGCCCTGTAATTGTCATAGAGTCCTGAATAGGCTTTGGTCAGAAAATAATCGTTCCTGACAATGTTTGTAATTAATAATAACCCAGACATCATTGTGATATTAAAGCCAGAGAAAGTCATGGAATCAATAGAAAACATGGCCAAATTACTAGTTATTGAATCACTCAGTTCAGAGCTAGTGAAGATCTGAACTAGGCATGGATCATTCTACACGTGCAGGAATGCACTAATTCAAGGGCCTTTAAAAAAAACATAATAAATCTTATCAAAGGCTTGCAATGTACAGCTACATATACAGCTATACGGACACGACACCGCAAATGCAGAACTTGCTTCACAGTGGAGAGGGAGAAGAAAAATCTTTGGGTGCCTTCATAGAAAGGGCGCAGGATGATAGGTCTGGTTTTAAGCTTTAGGTTTTCTTTAATTGAATGGGATGACTTTTCAAATCCTTCCATGCACTTAGAAATTTAATTGGTTGTGAAACATGCTGAAGAGTTCAAAAGTGCTCTTTGTTATAAATAAAATCATGTCGCGTGAAAGCTGCTGGCAGTATTATATTTTATTTTTTATACAGATTGTTGGAAATGGTCTCTAAGAAATTTTAGGGAAGATGGATCACTCTTCTAAAAGGATGAAATGGACAGGGGGAAAAATAAATATAAGTAGAGGCCGAGGCCTGATAGAGCTTAAGTTAAAAAGGGAGACCTCATTTTTCTTTCCATTCGGAGCATTACAGCTGTAACAGCTTTATTACTACAGCTTTATATATGTTTACATTTTTTACTGATTGTTGGCATTACAGTCACATCTGGTATCATTTTTCTTAACTCGCCTTATTACCGTTTGTGGCGCGTCCCCCCACGGCCGGAGCCGCTCCGGGATCCATCGCGCCCGGCCCGCGCTGCCCTCGCCTGCCCTTGCCTCCTTCTCCAGGGCATAGACCTTCCTGGAGGCACCAGCAGCCCGAGGAAACCCTCTCCACTCCGTTCTGTTCTAAGGAAGCGGGCAGGTAACCCAGGCCCATCTGACCGTTCAGCTACGCGGGATCCACTCTGATCCACTCTTGATTCCCACTCCCGCTCCGATAAGCCTGGCCCAACAACCGGACCAGCTCCCGCGCGCCGGCGGCACCAGCCCCACAGAACCGTTTTGCTGGCAGTGTTTCCCTTAGCTGACCCCATGGCAGGTTCTGCAGCCTAAAACAAACACCGGGCACAAATCCATCACTCGGGAGAGATCTCCTCCACGTCGCCGCATCGCCGAGTCCCGGGGAAGCTGCCTCCTCCGAAGCCCCGTCACATCAAAGAACTTCTTTGCGTCTTCCACGCTTCTGGCTTTGAGTAATTAACAGCTGGTGACACCTGCACATTTTCACACTAATTGAGAACATACAAGGTAACTTTTTTATCTTCAGGAAAGTTTAAAAACCCAATCCTACTATTAATGAAAAACAAGATTTCTTGTTTTTAAGGGCCCGAGGAGTCACACTTGTCATTAGAACAGAATGAAGCTTCCATGCTCAGCCAAGAACAGTTCAAAGTGTCTCAGGTAATCAGAAAATATTCAGGCTTCAGAAACCATTTGTTTCACTCCAGCACTTAGAAAAATAAACTGTAATGAAAATTAAGTAACTGGAGTTAATTGATAGCAATTTCCTAATATGTCAAAGAAATGGACAAACACAGACCACGGGGAATGCAGCCAATCTAGATTTGAAAAGCTCTCACCTCCTAATGTCCTTCTAGGCATCTAGTATGTATTAATCCTTTTAAGGAAGAAATATCCATTTAGAGACATTACATTCAAGCCAACTGCTCTGCTTTCCAGTAAGATGAAAGAAACTGGGACACCTGTTTCTAGAAGGGCTGCCCTATGGTCTAACTAGAGATGTCACCGTGGGATGTTCTTGAGGCTGCTGGAGAAGGCTGAGTTGGTGCCACTAAGAGCTGAAATTGCAGCATCAGCACCCAAAATCACTAATCCCTTTACAAAACTTGTATCACCACATTGCAAAATTCGTATCACTCCAGTGGTTTGGAGCCTCAGTGAAGGGGATGGTCTCTGCCGTACCCATTTGTGTACACACCACAAATACCAGTCAAAAAGCCCCCAGTCCTGCTAAGATAAGGCAGAAGTTCCTGAGTGCATAGAATTTTTCAAGGACCTGAGCTCAGTGCCAACCTCCCACAAAAGCTGCATGTGACAGAACAGAGATTTGAGCCTAAGAGTTTTGTTAATAGGTTTTGCTCACAGTGTTTAAAGGTGTCACAACCTGACTATTTCTTTGGGCACTAAACAGCACACATGCAATATGTTTCCTGGCAAAGAAATGGGTATGTTTGAAGAGTCTTGAAAGACAGAGAATCAAGATGCCTCCTCCTGGGGTAGCTACAGCACCTCTCCACATGGCAGTGCGTGTCTGCATCTTATTTCTTTTCTCCAAAGTGTGGGGATTCCGATGCAGGAAATCACAAAAGGAGGGATGTTTTCAGCACAGTCCTCCAGGAGGTTTGGTCCTGCTTGGAGCACGCTGCAGGAAGCTCCACTCGGGCACGCAATTTCCTCCTGCCACTTAGAGGCACTCATGGTCTTCGAAAAGACAAGAGGCAGAAGAGGCAGGTGTTCTTCATTTAATGGTGATACGCAGGTTTCAACAAGAAAAAAGCACGAGGAAAGCTTTTCTGACTGTATAACCGTTCTCGTATGATGCATCACACCCACGCAGGTGATGCACCTCTGGAGTCACGTCAGTTTTCAGTGTCACCGAGTTTGGGCTGCCCATACGTCACCTCCTGCACCATGGCGCGCTGCCCGGCGCAGGCTCTCTGCCCCACTCACTGCTGCACGTTAAGAGGACACGGCTTCTCTCGCTGCACTGCTGGGTGCCGCTGTAAACCTCATGTAACTTATCAGGGGTGACTAGTTGTGACTCTTAAACCAGGGCGCACAGATGAGCATTTAGAACTGCCCGGAAAAGGCTCCTTTAAAACGGGGAGCACAGCAGAGTGCTGCCTTTACTGACCACGCTCACGAGGCAGAGATGGTGCGAAATACGATAAAGATCTCTGCCTCTTCACAAACTCTGCTCTCACTCAATAATTATCAAGTAGAAATTTTGAACAAACTAGGGAAGGGACACACTGCACAAGCAGTATTGAAGAGGGAGAAGCAGCAGCTCCAAGGCTGTTTGCTCCTCCAGTTTTGCGGTGATTGGGGTCCTGTGGAAACATCTCACAGAAATTTTCAGTATGATGACATCGATTCGATCCAGCACAATTAAGATTTACACGAGGAAAATGAATATAGAGAATATATTCACATATAAAAACAATTTGATATTGATATTGGGTAGCCCTACACTGCATGAAGACTTCACCTTCACACTTTGCTGTCTGCATCATCTATTCAAAGTACGTTTCATAAAAATACCTATTTCATTCATTTGAATATGAAAGCATTTCTTTAAGGATTCAGAGTAGGCATTTCTCTGAAAGTTTAGATTTTATGTTAAATTCAGTATTTGAAATACTAAGAGTACTGCTTAACCTATAGTTTCCATTCTCTAATTTCTAATGCTAAATTAATATTTGTTTAATAAAAAGTCTGAAATGTGGACGAATTCTCAAGTCTATAGTTGAAGACTCAAGGAGGAGAGAATTGCAACATAGTAGTTGGTAAATTACTTAACTAACACAAAATGTAATCTCCTGTCTAGTCTACTGCTCTCATGGCAGCCATCAGTGGATGTAATATAAGGAAAATTAAGTCATTTCAACTGTATGCTTGTTAGCATTAACTTTTAAATTAAGAGCAAAAATGGCTATTTTGGTTTCCAAATTAAATATGCTGACTTGAACTGCCACTTACATTTTCCAAAGGGATATTAACAATTTCTGAAACACTGTGATGACGTTAGGTATCTGCATACTTTTGGAGTTACCACAGCTTTGGTAGCTACCGAAGTTCTCAAAAGAGTGCCCATAACCGGGCTATAAGATAAAAAATAGTTTATGTATTATGTCTCCACAAGCAATTAGCTGGATCTAGCATTGTTAATACTTTAAAACCATCATGGTTTATGGGAACCATTTGCATGGAGTTATGAGATGAATCAGAGATGGATTATAACTAACACTAGAAAAAATGCTCTTAACATGGTTCAACATGACAGTAACTGGCAACAAAATAAATCACTCAGTAATCACAACACTGTTGAGAAAAGCAGTATATTTGCAGAATTGCAATTGCTCTGAGTGGGACTTTCCAAACGGACGTGGGTGACATCTCCCTCAGATCTCTGCTGCTTTCAGAAACCATCTCTGAATTTTAACAGGTGAAAAACTGCAGGAGGGTCACACGGAGCAGGAACTGGGAGCAGCCGGGATGCAGGGCGGCAGGGAGAGCTTCAGGCGGGTGAAACACCCGGCTCTGCGGGGGACACGAGGGACGCGGGGATCCTTCTCCACCAGCACACGCTCACCACTAAGGAACGAGTACGTGAAATTAATTGCTCGTGAACTTCAATAATTAACATAATTGGACTTAGCACCAAAAGATGGAATTGGAGGAGACAAAACAGACTGATTTGAGAAGCCCTGTGAACAGCAAGTGCTTCTAAAGGCACCGAGTCCCTGCTCAGCTCTTGGCCTTGTTCTTAGCATGTTCCCTAACAGCAAACAGCAGGACGTATGAAGCAGACCTAAGTTTTTTCTTTAAAACACATGAAAACATATTAAGAATTGTGCCTATTTCTCATTTTATGGTGGATTTTCAGTTTATTCTCTACGTCATATTCAGAATTAACCCAAGTCAGAGAAATAGTACCCCTGTGCCCAGGGAGAAAGGCTAGACCCAGAGCATCAAAACAGTTACAGGAACAGGCAACAGCTGAATCTCTGCCACCAAGGAGCATCGTGTCTCTTGGATAATTCATTCTGTTTACCACTCGGCCATCACCACATATCCACCTGGTGTGGAACATTTCCCGCTCACTTTCTGCGCTGGTACCAATCATAAATTTATTTCCAAAGGGATCCAGATGCGAGCGCTCGACATTTCCGCAGGCAAAATAAACCAGGACGTGCGCGCTCCTTGGCGAATACAACATGTAAGAGGTGCCTGGATAAACGCCACGCCGATTATGAGATATTATTGTGAGGTTTTATTATCCCTCTAAACAACAAAGCAAGAAAAGAAACCAACATAAAAGCCAGCAGCTCTGCGCCAGATGTGCGCGTTTAATGCTCTCCGTCCCTGCAATAGGAGCGGGTGCTGCGAACAGGGAGCTTGTGCGAGGCTGTCCAGGTGGGCGCTTGATCCTACCTGGCGATTCCTGCTCTTCTCAAGCAGAGCCCGGCCCAGCCCGCGGTGCAGCCACCTTCAGAACACGAAAGCCAAGAAAACGTGACCTCACGTCACGGAGACCTCGGGCACTGCTACCGAGTCCCAGGCTCTCCGACTGCTTCCTATGCACAGTACAGCTATCAAGCAGGCACTATAAAGAACGCCTGTATTTTAAGTTGTACTAAGCCAGCATCTTTCAGCTTAACCCACAACGTGAAGCAACAACTTGTTTAATGTCTCGAGAGCAGCCTGCAAAGTTATTGGCAAGAAATGACGCAAAAGGGCTCTCTGTGCCCGACAAGGCGCATGTACCAAATCCTTTTGCTTGATTTTCTGTCAATTTATCAGGTGACAGGTTGTTAAATGAGGAAGAGCGGCACTACAGCCACAGGTGACAGATGCCATTTCCACTAACTTTCAAACCCCTCAACCTTACCAAAAATACACGTTGCAACAGGTCTTGGTTCCTGTCTGCTAATAGCCCTGCTGGGGTAGCACTGGCCTCAGGGCTGTATGGCCTAGTTCTACACTATTCAGATACACGTTGACCAAAGGAGAAGAAAGAAGACAACAAACAGCAAAACTATCGGTATTTTACTTGCAAAAAGCACAAAGATGATACTACATAGATACTACACAGAGGCAATACCCGTGGCAAGTCTCTACTAGTCCAATTCTGGCTGCCCTGATGCTCAGGGAACAAGGGTTTTTACCAAGATAGATAACAGGGCTCCCCAGTTAAAGAGTTACTTGAATCTTTGCTTATTTTCATCCAGCCAGACTGCCATGGCCTGACAGCTGTAGGTTGGCAATTATCATTTACCTACTCAATAGGTAAACAATCTACCTATTTAATAGCTTTTGGGGGAACATTTTGGGGGAGGGAAAAAAAGGCAGAAGAGTTGATGCAACTAATCAAAGGCAGCTGATTTAGGACCCAAAACAAATATTTCTATTTACAGTAAGTGACATCTGGATAAATGACACAAATTTTGCATCTCTCTCCGTTTTACTCTATCCATGACACTGTTTTTGTCCATCTCTTTTTCTACTTATCTTCACAGCTCTGGAGAAGACATCCAGTATAGCCTAAATTATTCATTTTCTGCTCAGCTCCTTCTAACACCAGTTTCTGTTCACTGACCTATATAACTCATTGATTTAACTAATACATGATCTACAACATTATGCATTATTAACCAAGTGTAGTCTCTTAAAACATTCCTGTGTCAACATATCAAAATAAGACACATTTATCTGCTGTATAAAATGATTTCTTCCTTCCTATATGGTCCCCAGGAAAAGAGTTAAGGGTTAAATACAGATTGCCCTATTGCCCTTGCAGTAGCCAGGCTGGCAAGTGCCACCCTCACCTCCTCTCCCTGCAACGAGCTGCAAATCCCCCTCGAAGCATCTCGGAGCAAAGTTCTCTGCCACATTGACAGATCCTGGTAAAAATCTAAAGTCATGTCTCTGCGGGTATAAAATGCTCTCAACTTTCATCAGTTCTGAAAGGGAAACAAGATGCATGTCAGGCAAAGACTAAATAAAAGATTTTGTCAGAGTCACAACAAAATATATATTAAAAAAAAAAAAAAGGCCTGAACCGCTGCCAGGAAAAGCTGCAAGCTCTTTGCTCCCTCTCACCTCGCTCGAATGCCTTGTACCTCCAGGGAAGGGAAGCCCAGCCAAGAGCAATGCTATGTTTTCTGCAAACTCATCATGGAATTTAATGTGTGGGGCTGAAACGGATTACAGAAAACAGGAGAGCAGCGTTTGCAGAGCTACAAAAAGCTTCAGAAATTATGGAGGGTGATGGAGTCTGGAACAAACATTAACAGTAACTTCCCCGGTTTGAAACACTCTACTAGTATCTGTAGCTTAACTATCTACTCTTCCCTTCAGTGTTAAAAAGCACCAGCATTTTGTTCCATCGCCACAGTAGTGATTTATGCTGATAAAGAGCTTGTACGGATTTATTTCAGAGGTAACAAGAAGGAAACGAGGCCATCTGGCCATGGCAGAAGACGACCCATGTCACTGCAGCGCTAGCACCTTCCAAGAAAACCCATGAGTGCTTCACCAGCTGAACCATTTTTTTGTATCAAACCATTTGTTTTCATCAGTCACTTCCCTGTCTCTTTCAGAGATCCACGTCAGTCAACATCAACTTGCATCCAAAAAATATTCTCCACAAATTTCCAATACATTTTCTCATGCAGCAGCACTGACAGTGAGCAACTAATTCCTCATTCCAAAGGAAGGAGCACCTTCCAAACCACGAACAGCTCCTGCTGATCCTTTCTGACCTTTTTCCACTAAAAATAAAAAGACAAATCTATTCTCTTTGTCCTCCGCTTTACAATTTTATGTCACAGCTGAATAATGTTATTCCCTCTGCAAGCACAAAGCAGGTCAGCCGAGCTTGCAAATGCTATAAATATAAGGCAAAGAGTCCCACAGCCCTTGGAAATGAGATATTAGAGCAGATTATTCACCTGAAATAACTCTTTTTAACATTATGCTGCAAGCTCGAAGTGATTTCTCCTTGCTGTCCAAAAGCCTTAGAGGCCAAGTGTGTGGAAAGCAAGAAACCCGATGGACTTCAGCGCCTGCCGAGCCGCAGAGCCGCTCCGGGATGCAGGCGGGAGACGGCACGGATGCTCCTCGGGACCGGCGCGCGGCCGAGCAGGCGATCGGCTGCCCTCTGCCGACTGCAGAGCCACTCCGGCCGCCACGGCCGCTGGAGACACCCGGGACACTCAAGGGTGTCCTAGGAACAAACCCACATGGATGCTCCAGACACCGGAGCCGCTCCGCAGCACGGAGCTCGGGGCGCCCCGCTGCTCGTACCGCTTCCACGGTGCAGAAAGAGGGATTTTGGCACTGATAACGTTCACATTTGCGAACATTTCCTTACGTATGTCAAATACTTAAGGTTTGAACCACGCATAATTCTGGCGGGAGCCTGAAGACACGGCTCGGCTCCACCATAAGAACGGGAACGTTTCCTTTACAGTCAGATTCTGAACACAAAGCACCACAGTTAAAATTTTCTGTTATTTATTTTCCTTCATTTTCTAATTTACTCTTCACACATACCTCCCCAATAAGCATTTTATTCTAAAAATACTAGGATAAAGTGACCAACTTCCCCTTTTTCTCCCTTCCCATTATCGGTAACTGAAGGCCTCAGCACCAGCTCCATGGTGTTTCCCATAAGTTTCTGCTGCCAAATCATCCATAAAAACAAAGCAGTTGCATATGCTGCCTTGACCACTTTTAGCATTAAAAATAGGGTTCAAAGACAGTTTTGCTTAACTAGAATGCTTAAATACATACTATTTTATAATTGTGTTTCTATACCATAATAAATATATAAGTGTGTTCTTGGAAACCTCACTCTGAGCCAATGGCACCGCTCTCCTGCCTGCACCACTGCCCTGGGGCTGCATTACGGTGTGGGCATCGTAACTACCATTAAAAAGATCCTCCCTAAAAGGCACTAGTTAAACAGAAACCATCTTCCCTGGGCTTGTAAACCTATTTCCAACTCTGGACTAGGAGATCCAAGCACTAAAACCTCTTCAGCTGCAGAACACTCATAACACAAATTTTGTGAGGAAATGAAAGATACGCAGGACAGTTTACCATGCCAGGACTTTCAGTTTAGCCCAGGACCTCCTTTAATGCTGGCCAGCCTGAAGAATGATTTATAGGTATTTAAACAGCTCGCTAACTTCACAATTCAGAAGACAATAGTCCAAAAACATCCCTTGCAGAGAAAATATTAGCAGTGAAATGACATGTGGCCTGAGGAGACATCTTTGTACCCTGCTTTTTCTACCTCCTAGGAAGGGGAAACCTGTAAAACATAAACCATTTTGGTCATCTCGCCTGCCACGGGATCACTCGAAGAAACCCCCGCAATGCTAAAATGATGCCCTGGTTTATGAAATACCTGCACCCCCTATTCCTTCTATGCTACCCAGTAGCAGCAGGGTGCCCGCCAAGCTGCTCACACCGGTGTTTCCCTTCCAGCCAACTCATGCTTCAATGTGACACCCAACTCCATCGCAGCCTGCGTGGTTCTAAGCTTGGAGGCAATTTTGCTCAACTTCTCTTGGCCTTAAAAGGATTAACAAAAAGAAAAAATAAATAAAATAAAGTCACGGGGCCCGGGAGGTCACTAATGGGGCTCGGGGTCTGCAATACTTGGCAAACGAATGATAACTGGGGAACCTTCAAATAAGGGGAGAAAAGATTATGAATTGACACACACACACACACACGCACAGAGAGCAATCCCTGCAATAA
Source organism: Crypturellus tataupa (assembly GCA_034781795.1). NCBI lineage: Eukaryota > Metazoa > Chordata > Aves > Tinamiformes > Tinamidae > Crypturellus > Crypturellus tataupa. The sequence goes on along the minus strand of JAWLRI010000139.1, from coordinate 2,510,556 downwards.
TAGCTACATTCATGAGGATAGCAGTTAATATTCAGATTTATGGAGTGTGATGTGCAAATGCATATAATGAAGCAGACAATTTAATGGCTCGGAGTGCTAAAAAGGAGGGAAAAATAAATCCACGGCAGTCACGAGATTGACTTTCAAGATTAATGGGGATAAGCCAAACATTCCAGATGGTCTAATCCAGTGTTCCTGTCTCTACGCTACAGAAAATCACCTTTCCCAGTGAAAAATACCATCTTCCTTCCAACCTGCGCTTCTGCTCCCAGCGCTACTAGCGAACAGTCAATTTTCATCTATCTTCTTTTTTCTTCTACTTCTACAGTGGAAATGAAGGAGCAAACATACTTTGCATATAAAACATTAATAAACATCTTTCTGAAGACAAAACAGTACATGGTAAAGGCATCCATGATCCATAATTTATCAGGCTTAAACAAAACAGTATGTTTTTATAATTGCTGTTTAAATTATAAAAATGCTATACTAGAATTAGCTCTAAAACTGCCAATGTCACCATTTGTCTTCTGTTGTAAAAAATAGCAGTACCACAGCTAAATATGTGCTCCAAGCGTGCAACAAAATTTACTGTTCTAATTACCAGGCCTCCTGCAACTAATGGAAAACAAGTTCCTGGGTTTTTTTGCGAAGGGGAAAGCGGCCCAAAACCAAGGTAACAGCAAGATGTAGAAGAAAGATTTAGGAACTGGGTAACTCTATGACCTGCTATTACTATGGAGGTGAGTGATCCTGAGAAAACATCCAACATTTTCAGCAGGTCCCATAGAGGACTGGCATCCCCCTGGCATCCAACCTAAGATTTTGCTCATCTACTATTTTATTAATCCAGTAACAATGCAGAGAAGCTCCCCAAGCCCGTGCACGTCCCATATGGAGCTCGAACGTGTGGTCAGCATGGAGCAGCACGACAGGATGGGCAGACTCTTGGTCAGCTCTGCTGAGCATCGGGACCTCAACATGTCCCACACCTTCCATTCCATGTTTTCAAAGGAAAACAGTCTCTCCTCTTGGTTAATAGGAGCCATTTCCCCTCATATTGGTTATCAGCTGCATTAGCTATGCTTAAGTTTTCTAAAACTGTGAAAGGAAAATGTGCCATCGCACTCCAAGTTTCTCCAACAGCATCTCCAAAGCAAACCTGGGCGCCCAGAGCATGAACTCAACACAGAACACAACAACCTGGAAGATTAACGAGAAATTAACCACTGAAGCTCTCTCTAGCTTCACGTGGTGCTGCCTCAGCCTGGAGCTTCAGGAAGGTGCGACAGCAACGTCCCGATCGCTGTCAAGAGCAGGGCTCCCTGCAAGCACTGCCCTCCTGCCTCTCAGCCGCTCTCTGGAGCTCCCTGGGACACCCTGCTTGGTCCTTCCACCCAGACCCCATCAGAACTGACCCTACAGAGCAGTTGTTGGGCAAGGGGAGGCCTGATGCACCACTCAAGTCTGTGAGAGCCACCATGTCCCGGCCGAGTGCAGGGCCCTGGGCAGCCCGGGACTCGTGCGCGGCTCCGCTCCGGTCCCACCGCCCCACGATGCCGGCGCAAACAGCGCGGCTCCGGGGCGAGGGCTACGGCAAAGCCAGAGCCAGCACCTACTGCCCCTGATCAAATAAAAACCCAATTACGTTTGCAAAAATGCAAAATCCTGAGTTGTATTTTTAGAATAGCTGTAACAGCCAGTTTAATAACAGTTGGTTTCCAAACAAGATAAAGAAATCCGCCTTTATTAAATTATATGGAAGGGGGTCAGAGATTAAAAATCCTCTGCCTCTCATTATTAGACTTGAGATGACAGATTCATTCCAGAGCACAGAAGGAAATACATTATCCCAAAACAGGATATGAAGCCCAGTCCCAGCAGATTAGTCTATGTTAAGTAAATTTATTGTCTAATCTTTTAACTCTCTCCCCAAAATGCTGCCCGAGCCGCTCTTCCCCGCAGTATTAAACCCCGTCCCTTCCCCCCAGGACCCTGCTCCAACCCCACGGGGACTCGGGCAGAGCATGAAGCCAACGGGGAAACACGAAGGGACGGGAGCAGAAGGGAAGGACTACAACTGCCGTCAGCCAGCCAGTAAACCCATGACGTGCTCTGAACTGCTCGGCACAACTGGAAATAAAAGCGCAAATATTTTGCTTTCTTTAAACAGCAGCAGAAAGACTGCTACTGAGCTCCGCTTTTGTGCGTGTGTCCCTAGTAACCCCCGTGCAATGTAGATACAAAAAGTGAAGAGAAAGCTTTGAAAAGCTCCATTAGTACAACAGTAATTTTTAGTAAGAATTAAATATACGGTGCCAAACTAGATGGCACATCGAAAAAAGAGCAATTCTCTCCCCTCTTTGTTTACCAAGGCAGAGGCAATCTTCCATACGATGTGTTCCTACACACTGTTTAGTCTAACTGTAGACTCCATGAAATTATTTGCAAAGACAGGGATTCCCCAAACACACCACCAGAGAAAGGCAGCCCTTCTCTCATGCTCCCTCTCCCACTTCTTGACTGATGTTCGGGTATGAAATAAAGAGCATTTGTGCAAAGCAACTAACAATAAAGAGAGCTCAGGGGGGTGCAGCTACAAAATGCTGCTGTATGGACTCCAAGAGCAGAAAAACACCCCATGAAGACCACAAAACAGCCAAGAGCACTTGGAGCCACCGAGTGCTCCGCATGGCACACACGCTTGCTCGAGGCAGGGGAACCCCCCAGCAGACCCTTCCTCTCCGCACGCCCAGCCTGTCTCCCGGGAGTGCGCACGGGCTGGCAGCCCTGCGTGCCCTCCAGTCGCTATTATGGGAGGAAAATATCACTGAAAGCCCCCAGACTTCTGCTGTTTTAGCTAAAGATGCCCCGCTGAAGCCATTCCAGTTCTTCACCTAGATGTTCCAGAGCCATCTCCAGTGGCTCCTCCACCATCTGCTGCAGAACCCCCTTGGCTGCATGTCACACCGCTGCTGTTGTACAGTCCTGCACTGCTCCCCTGCTCCGCAGCAAACCTCCTCTATTCACCTTGGGGCTTCTCCGTTCCTTCATAGACAGAAGGTGGAGAAGGGAGGGCCACATCTGGGGACACTGCACGCCAGACGTGGTTAGGAAACCACTTGGCATCACTGAGCACAGACCCTGCCTTGACCACTGCTTCCTCACACTGAGCAGATCTGCAGCTGCTACCCCACACTTGCCTCCTCAGGCTCTCACAGTGCACAGAGCTCTACCTAGCGTAAAATTTATGTCTGAAAAATCACTATGCAACAGGGTCAGTTAAAAAGAAAATTCATTAAAAGCATCCTGCTACATTTTCTTTATTGCCAGAGTTCCCTTTTTTGTTTCTGCTTTAATCTACGTTTTCTTTAATGCTTGCAGGGCTCCTTAGTAGATGGAATATTATGTGCAAGGCAGACACAGAAAGTGTTGCTCACACATGCGTTTTCAATGAACTCTTAAGACCGTTCCCCAGAAAAAAAAAGAAAAAAAGTGCTAACATTCAGCTGTGCATTTCTCTCACTGCATCTGAATGAAAGTAAGAATTTATACACACTCACACACACACATATATATATAAATAGCAAAGCCAGAAGGCCTACAGCCAGAAGGCTGCATAACCCATTAAACATATTCAACTTTCCTTCCCTTGGAAATTCACTCTTCAGACAGCGATGCATTTGTAAGTAACCAAAAATACATTTGTTTCTTTTTTATGGATATAAGACACCCAGCAAGCCGTTTACCTCTGTTTTGTGTACTCAAGCATCACTTTGAAAACAGACCTCAAGTCATCTGGCGAAAGCGTATACGGGCCCACAAAGTAAATGGATCTAGCAGACATAGGCAAATTGCTCCCAACGCAGCAGACCCAAGACACTTACATGTGCTCAGAAGTATTTACGGGCACGGACAAGAAACGCAGCGCGCTCGGAGCGGGCGGCAGTCGCACGGAGGTGACGAGCGGGGCAGTGCCACCAGCTCCCGGAGCTCCCCAAGACACTGCTGGGACTCGGGAGAAGCGTTTTAAGGTTATCGCTACTCACCAATACCCCACAGTGTCACAGAGCTCTCACAGACGTAGGCAAAGTTGGAGCAAGAGTTTAAGATGCATGGACAAAATTACATTCTTTCGTAGATAAAGACACTACAGAACGCAGGAGTTTACGCTGAAAAATTAAAACCAGCAGTTTTGTAAAAAGTTTTAAATTGGGAGCTTTAAAATCTAAAAAGCTTTATATTTACCAGGTTTGGTACCAAACCTCAGTAACCTTCCTCTCTCTCTGCGCTGCAGCTGCCCTTGCCCAGCTCTGCGCTAAGGCCACGCAAGGCCACAAGGTCTGGGCTCAAGTCCTTTCAAAGACCAGATGTTTTCGGCTCAGGATGGAATAGATTTCAAATCTGTGTTGGAAAGGATAGAGGAGAAGCGTAAGGAGCAACCTGAGTGCTGCACAGGCCAGGCAACCTGAGAAGTTCCTCTCTGACGAGAGGGGCTGCTCGAGCCCCGACCAAGGAGGGTCCCTGGGGCACGAGCACCAAGGGCAGCAGGACGGCGAGGGCGGCCCTGGCCCTCTCGCAGGGAGAAGGCTCTGAAATGAGCTCTCATTGGCAGGAGTAATAAGCAAGGACACTCATTGTCCCTTGCAGTTTTTATCTGGCTAAACCAGATATTGAAGGTGAGAATTTTCATATTGCAAGGGGCAGAAAAGGGAGAAAAATTGCAATTCAAATTCCCAAGACAACAACCCCAGAAACTGAACGATCATAATACAGCTTTTCAACATCTCTGATTAAATGAGTCTCTTACTTAAAGGCTTTTAAGACATATATGCTAAAGCAGAAACTCTCATTTCAGTTATGGGACAAAACAGGCTGATAAGACTTTAATGCCTCTCTCCAACTACCCTCCTGGCCTCTCCAAAAAGCCTCTCTGCTCTCTCCCGTATCTCGTCTGGGACACTCTTGAGTCCGGTCACATTTTCGTGTGATGCAGTGGTTTGTTGACCAAGATTCTTGGCCTCTGTTTCCAGACATCGTCTCATATGCAGAGATTTTAGACCAGGATGCTCATCAAGTCTGTTCTCCTGAATAACACAGACGCTTTACATTCATCCACTATTGATTTATATGAACCATTACTACTACAATTTATCCAGAGTCTTTAAAAAGGTTATATATTCTATATTAGACATTCAAGAACATCATTCACACACGCAAAATAAATGACGCGTAATCACTGCTGTTTTTAATGCTATGTTGAGCTGCACCCTAAAACGAGCATCGCGCCACGGTTCAGAGGCAGCCAGAAATAAACTGCAGCTGCAGAAAGGGGAGGTTTAGTCTGCTCAGCTCCAAAGGACGCGCTGCTTTCAAAGCTGGGATTGAAACCCTCAACATTATGCAGTTGTTTAACCCCCCGCCTCAAATAGAGCCGAGGGCTTGATGGCGTGTGGACATTTATAAAACTCAAACTGGATTTTTGAGTGGAATTGCCCCCTACAGCAGCAAAAAACGCCCCAATAGCCAAACGATTTCTGCTATCCCAATGATATTTCACTTTCAAATCACTCCTCCTGCCCTTTTCACCATGCAGACTTTGACTTTACTGATTTTACTTACAATCTTGATTGTTACTTCATGTACCAGCTTGCAAAATACTGAATAACAAAAAGACTTTAGAAGTGAAGGCAAACAGCAACAATTTTAGGCAGACTTATTAATGTGCAGGTATCTGACCCGAATCAAATTCACACATCTCTTTTCTATCAAATTCCACTGTAGGCAACAAGTTGGTAACAAGTGAAAAATTGTATAAGAATTTTAATGTATTGATTCATTTGCTTCCTAACACACAATCTTCAGATACTCCTCTAAATTTCAAGTGACTGTGTTCTGAATTATATATGTACTTCTCTGCAAACAAAATCACGGTGTAAAGTACAAAGTTTTCAAGCTGTATGCGAGTGTTCAAACATGCCACTCAAATGCAATCTCAGCAGATGAGTTGTTTCTAATCATGTAACTGTATTTGATATACACTCTTTCAATCAGTCATAAAATATGTTACTCAGGTATTTGACCACTTTCTTTAAAAACAGAAACCCCACAAAACAGATGCAGACAACTTATGCAAAATATTATTCCAAAAAATGGAACAGTTATCATCCTAACTGGTTTATACTAAAAATTTAGAGCTCCTGTCATAACAAAAGCCAAACTTACTGAGAAGGCCCCTTGATTTGTGTGAATTAGTGGGTAATAAACCCAGATTCACTGTCCATTTCTGTTTGTCTCGCAGCGAAAATGTGCCATTTGAGAAGAATTAAAATAAGTGAGAGAAAATGTGCAAGGAAATCTCTTCATACAATCAAAACGAAGTGACTGAAGTGCATGACTCAGTTAATTGCATGAATTTCTGCTAAGAATATTTACTCGGGCAGAAATAGAAACACTAAATCACAAGGGATATCTGGGAAGATTATTTTGGACGGGTAATAAAGTGATGTCAGAACAAGTGTCTGGGTTTTCTAAGCATCATTGTGTGTATAATGCAGCAACACTGCATCCGGCAACAGTAGAGACGGTGTCTACCTGCTCCCGGTCTTCAGCCAACATGACCAAAAAACTCTCTGTAGGGAGTTATCGTCACCTGCCTTTTCTAGATAAGGTGAAGGAAGGAAAGGCACTCTTCTTATGGGTCTTTGGGTGGCAGATCAGGGGGGACTTTTCCAAGGCAAGTCAACTGTTTGTGCCATCCTTCACCTTTGAGTATTTTGCATCAGAAGCTGGGAGAGCTTCATGTGCGCCCCAGCTCTACGGGAACCTAAACATTCAGGCCTGAATTAAAACTCTGAAGCAGCGAGTTCTTATGCTCGGTCTTTCCAAGCCAGTCCCAGCATCCAGCTGCTTACAGTGTTGTCCTGCTCCTGCTTTTGGCAACCGGAGCATCCCAGTTTTTCCAGCAACCTGCTTCCTGAGGACACCTTGCACCTCAACAGCTCCACCATTTTCATGCTCTCAAGGAGCTATTTCACCGCTCAAGTCTAAAATTGGGTCATGCTCATTAACAGCACAAATTTCTGGTCACATCTCCACAGAAACTTTCATTACAAACAAAGGAATTATGTTTCTTAATTGATCATTTACTGAAGATTTAGTTACTGTATTACACTAAAATTTTTTTTTTGGTCTCCATGCAGATGTACTGATGCCCAGTTTCCTACCATATTTATTTAGGGAAGTTATTGCCATCACTGAAGGCTAAAGTGATACAATCCTACTGGTTTTACCTCCCTGTTCTAGCACACGGTCCATGGCACACGTGGGCAATGCACCATCTGATCCGCAGACTCGACAAACGGTGCAGCCACCTGCTCCGTGTGCCGTTTGTCACTCCGTATCTCTGGATTTCTCGCTACTGAGCCCCTCTGCAGCGAGCAAGCTTGCTCCTGAAACACAGAATGTTTTTTCATTTTGGCAAACACAAATGGTGCCTTTTCTCCTGGAATTCAGATCTGATGAGGATTAGCTGGTTGGGTTTATTTTGTGTTTCAGACACTTGTGGTGGTCCTAAGTCACCATCGGAAGAATGGTGAAGAATCATAGAATCTGAGGGCAACTAACTCAATTGCTCACAGAGCTGCTGTAGGAAGCATGTACATTTGAAAGAGCAATTTAAAAAGAGAATTTCACCCCAAACTCTTGAATCCGAAGCAGTGAGGCCCTGAGCTTCACCCCGGCGCTCGCTGCTGACCTGCCAGCCCAGCACACGAGTTACCTACGGCAACTGCACAGGCAGAGCTGGTGCACGAGCGCGACGTGCCCTTTGCTGTGTGCCATTTATTGTGGCAACAGCGTCAACCTCGAGCTAGTCTCACATTTCTCAGCCTTTCAGTCGAGCCAGTAACATGAAACAACATGGAATTTTACCAAACAACGGGGGCAATCCCAGAGGAAAATGATAACTCGGAGCCACAAGCCGACCTCAGAGATTTATTTTTGTTTGTTTATGTGAAACACAGCAAAGATCCTTCTCACGATGCTCTGCTATAAACAAACAACTTACCCTAAATGCATGGCGTTTATAACAGAACCTTGACCCATTATAGCCTATAATAATTACAATAATCGGTATAATTACAGCATTCCACCCCTGCTCTTCAAAAGGGTAAGAAAACAGCATCCAAGTTGGAACCATATTTGTGCACACAGCACCTGATAGAAAACAAGCTCAGCTCCCCAAATGGTTTCATAAGTATTTCTAAAAGACAAAAACTCTTTTTTTGTTTTGCGTGCCAGCTCTATTCCCTAACACATAATGGCACATGGGAGCACAAGCAGCCTGGCCAGGGCTACACAGAGCAAAACACTTCACAAGCAGAAGCCACCACACATGAAACTGCATTAAATGATTTTCATAGTTCATAAGATACATTTATGTATTTATTACCTTCAGATCCATATCTTGTTTTTTCCTTTAGAGGACAAAAAATATTCAGACATATATGTTTTCAAAGGATACAGTTCTGGAAAACGAGTTCTATTCACCCGCTCTTCTCAAATCCAAAGCATTCATCTTACACCTTTAACATGCAGTAAAACATATATAAAAATCCAAGAAAATAATAAATATTCCTTGTGGAAACAACCCTATTTCTCTCAGGAAAATCTCTCTAGGAAGTCTTCCAATCTACTCAGACAGAGAAGGGACAGAGATTTCCAACAGGAGCAGAGAAACAAAGCTCTAATGCTCAATCTGCATGGTTAAGCTTTTGCAGGTCTTGCATTCAAGACCCAACTTTACGTTAATTCAGTAGCCTGACAGCATCCTAGAACACACACTTTAAAGCAGAAAGTCCGGCAATGATTTTCAATAGCCAATATGACCAGCACTCAATTGCCCTTCAAAAATCCTTGCAAAAACAACATGAACCTGGAATTAAGTATTAGGATACTGTAGCAGTTTTACTCAATATTGCTTTCCAATTTAAACGTACAATTTCTCTTTTCTGGGGAAAGATTAAGATGTCTCAATCTTAACTCCTCAGTCAACACAGCACATTCCTTTTACCAAATACTGATTTTAATTCATGGCAAAGCCAGGCCCTCCCTTTGGCAAAGGTGTAATTCAGTAATCAGCTCTCAAGAAAACAAGCATTACGAGCACCCCGCAGTGCTCAAACGCTGCTCAGAGCCCCATGGATAGAGGGAGGACAACCAACACCAATTACAACTGCCCCAACACGGTATCTTGAAAGTGTAATGTAGCAGGGGAAGAGATTTAGTTATAATGGAGAAAGAGAACTGCTCAGTGAGTGCCCTAACAGCCGTTTACCATGCTGAATAACTATTTTATGTGGATTTAACCAATCCGGCTGCTAATGATACCTTTCTGCTGCCCTTGTAGTATCTTTGTTCACATCAGTATGTCAGGCCACAGGTAATTCCTAACACCTTGTCCACAAATATGAGAGATGGTAGACAAAAACTCACACTGAAACTAGCTGACAGTGACTGTTGAAGCCCTCGCCCCAGCCTTGGGCCCTCATCTCCTCGCCCCGAGCAGACACTAGGCACACAGAGCCTCCGGCAGAGCAGTTGAGGCTGCAGCCGCTGTGCTGCCCTCGAGGCCAGGTGCTCTGCAAGGCTCAGATCAACCCTGCCAACTCCTGTCCTGCTCCAGCACAGCACGTGCAGGAGGAGCCCTCACGTCTCCTCAGGCTACGGACCATCTCCTTGCAGGTGCTCCTTATGGAAGCACTTCCATGGGCAGCACCTTTGGACACAAGTGTGGGCAGGAGCCGGATGGAAGTTACTGAGTGCCCCTGGGGTGAAGTGTCCTGCTGAAGAAACTCTGATTTGTTCAACTTCTTGCCCAGCAGCTATTTGTAAGGCTCCCAAGTGCTGGGACAGCACCCCATACCAAACAAGTACAAGCTGAGAACCTAAAGGGTCATTATAGCCCTGTTCTTGCTGCTACTTGAAGGTATTAAGCCCATAGCTCATCTTTTCTAACCACTTATCACGAGCCAATGTCACATTGCTGGGTTTCCTCTTACCACGACCAACTGCAGTTGCCCTGAAGTGGCTGTGCCCACAACTAAATAAAAGCAAGGGAAATGGAATTATTTTGTCATTTCCACTATTTCTCTAAGAGATAACAGATGCTACAAACACGCAGCCCTGGGCACGTGCCGTGCCGTACGCTCATCTCCTGACCGCTCGGAAGGGCACTCGGCGCAGGCATTCCCATCTTCTGTGTGGTTTGAAAACTGATCCTCAGCTTGGCAGTGCTCCCTGGCACGGGGACGGGTGAAGCGCAGCGGGCTGCAGGGTGTTTGGGTTGGCACCGCGACGCCAACACGAGCCTTCCTGTTCGCAGGGGCGAGCAGACGCTTCCGCAGCCTCTTCCCTTGGAACGCGCTCCAGGGCAAACGCCATGACCCGCGCGGCCGAGGGAGCCCTGAGCATCCTGCGCCAATGATGAGGGCGCAGGAGAAAGCGCATGTTCTGCCATGATGAGCAGAAATTCAGGTGCAAAACAAGATTTGCATTTATCAGTCCATTCCCATAACTTAATATTGGCTAAAACCAGACTACAAACGACACAGGCTGCAGAGAGCACAGGGGCAGGCAGCACATGCTAGGGAAGAAGCTCAGCCAGGCTTTGGAAGGGGCATCCCAAGCGCCAGAGCCCACGCTCTATCACAGAAGGGTTGGCACAAGAGCTGGGAAGGGCAATGTGCCACCCGAGGTTGTGTGCAGTAACCGGAACCAAACTCGCCCATGTCATGTGGACGTTCATTTCCACACAGCGAGCCGCTACTGAGGCAGACCTTAAAGGGGTTTTAATTACGCTGGATGAGCGGAACCGCTGGGCTTCTGCTTCCAGGCACACGTGTCCACCAGGGCTGCCCAGGGACAGACCTCCCTCGTCCTGCCCACAGCCAGGAGGATGGGGAAACCAGGACTCATGATGTGGGACGAGGCTGTCACCGCGGGGAAGCGGTATCCGTGGTGGATATGGCACTGCTGCCCTCTCCTGGAAGCACTTCAGCTCTGTGTCACTTCTACCGCCAGCCCTCAACAACAAGGTTTTCTACTCAAATTGGTGAAGTTCAGCATTTTCAAGTAAAAGTGCATGAAGAGGATACCAGACAAGTAAATGACTAATATGAAACAGCATGATAGCCAGGCCACTACATATGAAGTCCTGGAATGGGTCATTTTTATATCGGAAACAAAGAAAGGTCCAGTACCAGGAGGCTGATACAAATTTTATCCCAAAACTTAACTGACTCTCCAGCCGTTCTCCCTAACTTGAAACACTTCAACCAGAAACCTTGAACACTCCCAACCATTCAAGCAGACAGCCTGCTCTATGGAGTGCCCTCCAGTACCATGCAACACTAAAAAGCAATGCTCATTTCTTACTCAAAACCAAAGGAATCAGAAACACAAAATCTCAATATAACAGACAGTGTGTGCGTTGGGATGTGCATGGGGCAGAGCTCCGTAGTTTTCCTGAAAACAGGCAATTTGCTCCCTGGACTCGTGCCATAATTTTTTGTTGCTCTGCCCCCCCGGGCCACGTACTATTCAACTGAATAGCTGCGAGGTTCCCAGTTGCAGGCAACGAGGAAGGAGCTTGATGAATCACGACATTTTGCTCATATTTTGCTTGGAGGAAGCACGTTCCACATTTTCTCCCTCGTAGTGAAGTTCACAGAAATTCCACCCAAGTCCTGTATAACTGCTTTATTGAGACCAAGAGTTCACTATCAGAACCAGGGGTTCCCTTACCAACCAAAAAAAAGAGGAAGGGGCAGGGAAAATAAATGCTTGTATGGAGAGAATTAACTAATGAGCTTGCTGGGCTTACTTATGTTCCTCCAGGGACCTATGAAGACGAAGGCCCGAACGGTGCGCGCGCACATACACAATCGCAGCTCACAGGCTCTGGAATGCTCTTTCAACTATAAAAAAATTCCTTTGAAATTCCTTCTCAGCACTATAGGATCCACGGGAACTCAAACTCCTAGTGCTGCTCAATGTCAAGTAGAGAGAAGGCTTCGTGGGAGAAAACAGACAAGATTTGTGCTATTGAAAATTTGACTGCAGCCAGCCTGATAGCAGAGTAAATTACTCAGCCCTTGCCAATTATTTTTATCACTTCAAGTAAAGATTAGAAAAATGGAAATCAATGCACAGCTGCTATGGGTTGGTGTTTGGACTCCTGTGTTGCTCGTACCTGGCCCAAGGAGGTGTAAGGGATGGAGGGAGGAGAGCATTCCTGTCCCCCCATGCTGCACTTGGCAATAAGCAGGAGAGCACGAAGCAGATCTCGAGTTTGGCTTCTAAACCAAGACTCACATAAAGAGCTTGGCAAAACTAGAGCAGAAGAGCTCCGAGATAAGACACAGGCCTCCTCCTCGTGACCGTGGTGAGCTGAAGGAAGGAGCCCGGTCTAGCCAAGGCCCTGCAGAACCACCGTCCTGCTCCCACCAGGGCACGGCAGAGCCGGGCGCCCTCCGCACGGACCTGCGTCCTCACCTACTCGCAACTTTTCCATTAGATGTTCAGCACTGTGAGATTCCAGGGAGAGGAAATTAGCCTCAAGGCATGTTCATTTGTAACATAAAGGGCCTTTCGTTAATCCCTAATTAAAGCTTTCTCCATGCTTAAATCAGCTAAACATTCAAAGCAAGAACGAAAACACAATTTCCAAGGAATTGCTTTATGCAGTTCAGAAAAACTAGTACCTAATTTTACCTTTCATTTTTCCCCCTCTTCATTACTCTGATCTTTCCCTGTCTATTACTCACACTGCAGCAATGAACAATTTGATGTCATTTTGATACTAAGACAACACAATACTGAGAATTTTAGAAAAATCTCTCATCTCCAAATTTATTAACAAAAAAAGAAAAGAACATCTTAAATAAAGAAGAGAAAAGGGCTGCTCTAGATGCCTATGAAGAAGATAAACACAAAGCTCCAGACAGAGAAGAAAAAGAGTTAAAAAAAAACCCAGCAGAACTAGAACAGCTTCCAGCAAATCTTTGTTATTAGTAATATGTTTTCAAGCCCAACTTTTCTGGAGGTGTTTCTAATAAGACCACGGTGAGGGAGGATTATATGCAGTAGCAGAGAAGATTAAAACACCCAGCCTCTTGCGCTTTCTTCATCTCGCTTTTACGTTGGCAGATCAAACAAACGGCTTCATAACAAGCTTTTTCAGGCTTGTTGTTTGTTGGGTAACTTTGCAGTGTTGTTCAAGAAATGCATTTTACACTTAAACACTATTTGGGTTAAGGAAGAAAAATCTGTAACAAAGTTCGCAAGTGTAAAACAGCAGTTTCATACGTTCAGGGAGACGCAGGGCGATCTTCAGCAGGAGCCCAGCTCAGCTTTCCTGGGTCTTTTTTTCCTATTACTAAACCTAGATCTTGGAAGCTGGGATTAATGACATGGATTTCAATAATGAGCAAGACAAACTAGGATTTGGAACCTCCACCAAGCAGGAAAAATCAGGGAACAGTAGAAGCCAGGGCAGTGCATTTCCATGTGTGCAGAAGTAACAAGACCTCTTTCCCATGAGAAACAGGCTGTAGACTGTTTTTAGCAGTTGTGGCACTTGGGAAGTACACCCATGCCCTGTGGTTTAAGAAAAACAAGCTCTTGATGGAGAGTCTTGGATCTTGGGGAATTTTGAAGTCGCTCCGTTTTGCCTCCCTCTCGTTTGTGTCCCAAGGTCCTTCCCTGTGGCAGAAGCAGCCAGGACCAAGCGTGGTGTCACACACCGTCCTCCCTCCCGTCACACAGAACTCCGAATACGGGACCCCATGGAAGCAGCCTCAGCTCCCCCCGGCCCTCCTGTGCTTCCCTATTCAAGGAACATGCAGCTGGACACTGCGGATGGAGCGGCAGTGACCGCGCTTCCAAGCGGGGCTTCCTTGGGCACGTGGCAAAGCAGGAGATGGGAGAACACCGCAGCAGCACCACTGAGAAATGAATTACCAGCAATTCATTTTTAATATTGTTGTCTGTGTTAGAGAAAGGAGAAAGCTTTATTAGTGCTGAGATTGCAGATTACAACATCATGCTCCGAAAGTAACCCTGTATCAATGTGTCCTGTAATTTAACTTTAGGGCAATAAACCCATACCATCTCTTACTTAAAACTTTAAGCTTTCAAAGGCTCCTTAAAGTGCAAGCAGAGTTAAAGTGGATCAAAATGCATATATGTGTTTTTCTGGGTATTTTTTGAACATATCTTACATTACTGTGTCAGTGGTAGGAACAGCAAGCACAGAAATAGAAGCCTGTAAGTAGATGCAGGAAGAAATCAGAAATGTTGCAAAGTATGAAAATACAACAGTAATGGAAGACTTTCATTACCTCCATGGAAACTAGATAAATGTCATGTCAGGAGGCACTGCAAAGCCTACATCTAAAGGATGTGATTAGCACCAGCTACTCCGAGTAAGTAGTCAGGAAAACCACAAGCAGAAAAGTGACACTTAACTTCACCCTCAACAGTGTGTGGTACCTGGTTCAAAACGCTCCCATCAAAGAGCCGCTCTGCAACAGCAACCACAGTATATTGGAATGCCATAGCCATGCTGGAAGAGCAAGAATGGAGCTTAGTGGATTTTGGTTTAACTTCAAAACCAGAAACTGCAGGAAAATGGCAAGCTTCTGAAAATGCTAATAGCTAAAAGCAGCAGTTAAAAGACTAAAGACCCTTGTGGGCAGCATGGAAACTATTTAAAGACGCCACATGGAAGGTTCAGAGAAAATACTACTTATCAAAAAGAAGTTTAGAAGGACCAAGTAAAGTCATCACAGCTAGAAAGTAACAGATATGCTACATACATATATATTACATATAAAAATATATAAAACAAACATGACAAAACAAAACAATCTAAGACAGCATCTTTAAAAAGCTTTGGAAAGGCCAAACAACACAGAAAGGACCATGAACTCTGGTTAGGTGTGAAATCACAGTTGTGTGCATTGGGGAAAAAAAAACCTCCCAATAGCAATAACTAACACTCTAGCAATAACTAACCAAGGCTTTAGAAGTAGTATAAACTTATTTTTTTGCCCAAAACAAGAGTCCTGCCACTAAGTCTAAAGGACAATAGGATGGTCACGAACGGAAGTCACATTCAAAGATAAACCCCAACCAAAAAGACAAAACACTTCTCCTGGCACCCATGCTCCTGGTGAAGCGAAGTTGTCATTCCAGACATTTCGAAGCCTGGTAAAAGCCTCATATTTTTCTAAAATTGAGTTTTCATTATACTACAAAAGCAAGCAACCAAGTGGACAGCAAGATATTGCCAAGATGAGAGGTTGGTTATCTAAAGGGTTTCCCAATGGTAAAACTTCCAACAGTGATGGGCAACCTCTTGTTTACAACTGTTTTGGCGACAGCGGTTACACTGGTTGACATATTAAAGGAAGCAACTGGAACTAGTATTAATATATGGAATGAATAGAGCCATTATTAAATGTAAAGATCTGTTGTCTCAGGAAGGGCTGGAGACTTGTAGCACCTTGTAGGGGCCACAAGCACTATATCCTTGCAGGGCTCCCCTTTTGCTCCTCTCCAAATCCGTTTTAAGAGTCCCGTTTTTATCTAACAGTTGCTAGGTTGAGTGGCTGCTGCTGTTTTACATATTTGGCTAGGCAACCTCCAAAAAGGAGAGAGTGTCTTAACACATTGAGGCCATGTCTATGGCTCTAAAGCACATTTATCACTGCAAACCCGAATAGTGGTGAAGTACTAACAAATACTGTATTCTTTACCCTATCAGATGGAATCATGACTTCAACATCCCTGTGATCCTGTTGCACTACAAACAAACTAACAGCACAAACCACCATTGCAGTATCTTTATCCAAAGCCAAGTAATTTAGTGGAAACGTAAATTCTATAGTTAAATATGGCACCCTATCCACTCCTTAACTCTTCAGGAAACCTAAGTAAAACTAAAAGCTGAACGGGATACGAAGGGAAGACAGTTCAAGTCACAGAGAAGGGCAATATTGCTAAGAGCACACTGCCATCAACTGCAGTGCACAGAAAATGGCAGGACTGCCAATGGATCGCCACTGTTTGGTAGCCAAGTCCCATTATTTTTGAATGCCATCTGTGTCCCACAGTTACTTCCAAAATCCCACCCAGAGACACAGAGATGAAGCTGAAGGACTTTGGAGAAGCAGTAACCAGTGGAGATGGTTAAGCCAGTAAAGCAGGCTAAGCTCAAGTGGAAGAGATTCATCTTGGCTGTGCTTGAGGTGCATAAAACAACTGGCACTTAAGAAGAAAAACAACAGAAGAGTATTTGCCTTTGCTTTTGCCTTCAGAGGGGAAAAAAATCTTTAAGAACTGTAAATATGAGCTAAAAACTCGTTCAACACATATTTGGCCATAATAAAAAGAGAGAGGGAGAGAGAGAACTTTCTCATACAAAGCAGTTGACCTCAGTCAACCCAATCCAGTTGGCTGGATGTTAACTGATCCTGCCCTTCGATTGACATCTTCCTGAGGGCTTTGTAACCCAGCAGTGCAAAATTATTCTACTTCCAATCTATGATATTAATACTTGAGATTCACTGCCCAAAACTAATGGGAAAGTGAAATGAAAATACGACAAGGTTTTCCCACCACGAACGAGCTTTGGAAGTATTTCTTTTCCCATAACAACCAGCTGGCGCGTTCCTGCTGCCTTCACACAACGCAAACAGCAGCACTTTACTAAAGAACCCCTGCACCTAGCGCTCCGGGTGCAGAGCAAGCTGTGCCTCAGCACACAGAGCAAAGGGGGAAGAAAGTTTATGGAGACACCCAGGGAAACAGAAACTACCAAAGGAATCGGACCATGCGATACGTGAGAACCGACTCAGGGAATTTTGAGCAAGAACGTTGATTTCATTTACACTCAAAGCAACTTGTAATGTTGCTGTGTCACCGATCTACACGTTCACGTACAGCGACTACACAAAAAGCAGGCGCCTAAGCAGCTAACTGCTCTTCCTGCCGGTCTCGTGCTTTGCTGCTGAGAGCAGAGCCCAGCCTGGCGCGAGGCCTGTGGCCGGGGAACGCGCTGTCAAATCAATCAGAGCAGCTATAAAGATACCGGAGTCGAGCAGTACCACCAGGGCAGGGCCTTCTGGAGGCCTCCTGCCAGATATAACACAAGTAAATATGAAAAGTTTCATATTCTAGCAATGAACCAGGGTCAGATTGGCAGCCAGCGGCGGAAAGCTCCTTGGCTGAAGGTGTCACATCTCGCTCCCTCGCAGACACTTCGCTCTCACGAAGAGCCGCAGCAGCCGGTATCTACCCCTTGCTTTCACACCGCTGTGGTAAATTATCCACCTATTAGAGAGCTTGCTTATTTTCACAGTGCCAGTGAAATTCCTCACCCCCTTCTCGTCTTCATCTGGCAACAGGGATGACTTGCTGGGAGAGACTGGTAGGAAACAGGATGGAGAAGCTGGAGGTTGGAGGAGGTGGCTTCCCCAGGCTCCTTCTAAAGGTCCACGGAGCAGTTTGGTTTTGCTATCAGCGGCTACATTTTGTCATCTGATTCCAGATGACAAATGAATTATCTTTCATGCGTCCTTCAGGGCCTGGCTTGACCCTCATTTTAAGAATTTATTTCTTTTTGGTTCTGTCCCAGGCACATGAATCAGAGCTACTACTGTGAGACACTGCCCTAAAACATGAGCCAGTCAGACAGGTATCGAGGAACCAGGGTTCGGGGCTTCTGGGGAAAGTTGCTTCATTTTTAAAATTTCATCACAAATGGAGTTCTAAATATGAGCTTGAGCAACCACAATAAACAAACAAATAAATAAAATAAACAAAATAAGTTTTAAAATAAAATATTATAGTCTTATGGAGGAAAATATATTTTACTTAGGAACTGACCTGGATAGAAAAAAGCAAATAAAGACAAAAAACTTTTATCCTTTCAAACACTACTTCAAAGCCTCTGAGATTCAAAACTTGTAACCAGCTGTATCAGTTTCCTTATATTTTTAGACTACCACAATTATAAATACAATTTAACACTCAATTAGAATAATATTAATCATCATATTTCATATATTTTTAAAAAAATCTTTTCATTACCTTTCTAGTGGGAATATTGAACGTTGTACATAACTATGGAAGAAAAGGATGTAACACATTACGCAGTGGGCGATGCAGAAACCCAAATATTAACGTAAGAGCAACAGGGATCTCTCTTTTTCCATAGAACCTTTAAGCATTCTCCTCTCAGGAAATGTACTATTCATAACACATATAATACTGTACACGTACAGAAGTGAGATTACAAAGGACTTATATGGACTAGCATTAAATTTTGGTCTGAAGTATGTTAAATTATCTGCCATAACCTCTGTAACCATCAATTGCACTTACCACATATGTCAAACATGTATTTTAGCCAACCAAATCCTATCATAACTATAAAAAAGCACGGGAGCAAACCAGTCCAACTCCATACAATACTGCTAATTCAATAGACTGGAGATGCTTTACAAAGGAGCGCCTGTATTTTGTAACAAATCAATTAAAACAATTCTCCTGATCCCAACTTTCAGGTGGTGGGTTCTTCACAGCAGAGGACAGGACTCTGCCAAAAGCTTGAAATAATTAATCTGTTGCTGTCATTAGAAAAGAAGACTCCATGTAACCTCTTTTGCCCGAGCAGAGGGATTTGGAAAATCAACGCGTTTGCTTGGTCAGAAGGCGGAGACGGAGGCACTGGGTGCCCCGGTGCTGCAGGTGCTCAGCGCAGCTCCGTGTGCGCACGTACGTCACGCCGAGGAGTAGCAGGGCTCAGCCGAGACCATAAAGCAAGATGAGGGCTATATACCGGGTTATACACTGACAGCTTCATGTCAGGGCACTCAGCTGCACGCCGCAAGATAATGAGCCTGCACAGCGTCCAGTTTTGTCTGCATTTTTATTATCTGACAAATTCTGTTTTTGCTATGGAAAAATGAACTAAAGCAGGGCTGTGTTATTTCAGCAGTAACAACCCAAATTTATGGCAAAAAATGGCTGACAAACTACTTTTATTAAGTTTTTATGATAAAAGTTTGAAAGTTAGGTTGCAAGTAATTTGGCATGCTACAAAAGCTGCTAATTTTTCTTCTTTTAGGAAGCATTAGAAATATTTGGTTTCCATACCATTCCCACTGCAAACCAACTATTTTTCTTCACGGTGCCAGATCCAACATTCCTTGCAGCCTTTGCGGATTAAGTCACTTTTACTCCTTATCCCACACAGGAAAAATAAAACCAAAATTAGCAGAGCGAGCCAAGCAATCAACCTCTTCTGATAAAATTTTATAAGCGAAAGACAGAAGAAATAAAGTGCAAAAGAAATTTCAATAGCATATTAAAATTAAGCTTAAGAGCCACAACCACCCCATCTTCTTGTCTGGCGAATCCCTCTCCCATGTACTCTTCCAACGCTGACTTTGAACGGATGTGAAACCCTGCTCTAGGGATCTCCACACATGCCTTCCCCAGTGTTGTTTAGCAAAGATAGTAACACATTTCTAAAACAGTTTAATATATATATATGCAGTAGGTCTGAAAAAATGCTAGACCCTCAAGAAGCTGTCTTAGTGTTGATTTTAAAAGTGGAATGTTTTATTCTCCAAAATTATCTGGTGCCAACCTTGGCATGGGCACACATTCCAGACTGAGATTCTCACATGCATTAGAGCTATAAAACTTAGGTTTTTCTTTTGGAAGTTTGATCCGAGCAACCACTTGATGTAAACGCGTTCTAAGCGCGCCCAACACACGGTGCCCACGTGCGATTCTGGACTCCTTGCAAGAGCCATGAGCAGAGCACAAGCCCATGCCCATCAGTTCACCAGTTGCAGCTTCCCAGAAAAAGGCTGAAGAAGCATCCAGCCAAGGGAAAAGCACCGGGGAGCACACGAGCTGTGAGGGAGTGTCGATTGCTACCAATACCTGAATTCAAGCATTGCTCAAAAACCCTTGTTATCCTAAAATCCATACTCAGAAATAAAAAACAACTACTACTTCATACAAACCTATTGCATACAAGGCACACAGGGGAGGGTAACACTGACTTACGGTGAAGAAAAACTGTCCGCGTGGGAGCGCGGAGGCTGGAAGCCGCCTCAGCCTTGGTAGAGCGACGTTGCCTGCGGCCAACAACATCTACACAACGGCCCCCGCTCCCCGCGTTCATCGCTCCCGGCTCCAGGGCAGTCTCAGGGGTGACTTGATGGAGCCAAAAGCAGGTTCCTGGTTGTGCTCGTCTTATTTGAAGGGAAGAGTGGCTCTTCTTGAAGGGAGCAAGCGAGCAGACCATGGCCTGACCTCCTGACACATCGTCCCCAGGTTTAAGGACAACAGTCACCACCTGTGACCGAAGTATCTTCCTCAGAACAACTCTGAGGAAACTGAAACCAACACTGCCCAAAACAGCAAGACTCACCAAGGCCCCGGGCAGCGTTTCCACCAGCTCCAAACCCTGCAGGAAGGTGACCGGTCTGTCTGAAAGACTTCAATCACTGTAACCCTATATACGGATGTGACAGTATTAAGTATTAAACATCAAATGGAGAAGAAAAACTGAAATTTAAAACATAAATTGATGAATGGAATTATAGATACCACAATGATTTTCCATCAAATAAAACAATAATTGTTTAGATAAGGATGTACATGGCTTTCGAACAACTTCCATTTGCACTCAGCGCTCCCTTCTCTCAATGTCCCCAAAATATTTTTAGCTATTGAAAAATTCTAAATTGACTTTTAATCCAAAGAATACGTATCTCGAAAGCAGCAGTGAGATCAGTACTGTTTACCTCTCCTGCTAATTGGAAGGAAAAAAACAAGTATTCATCACTTGTAAAGAAAACACTCCTTTCCTATTAAATATTTAGCACTAGCACTCTTAGAGGCCTGCGAGCTTGAACACAGTGAAAGGCACTTTTCATCCTGACCAGATTCTGAAATATGTTTATTGATATACTCAATCCTTGCCATCAGGTATCAGTGTTGAATTACATGGGCTGCTCCCACAGTACATGATATTACTAAAACTTCAGGGAGAGAATCAAAGACACGCGGCAAGCTGTATTGATACAGCCTAATTACACAATTAAGAATCTCGCTACAGCTGTTTCAGCAATCACTGCGGATATTCGCATTACGCACACCCAGGATCACACAGATTAACCTGCAATCCAGGCGTCAGGACTTCAGTCACCAGCCAAACAGACCATGAAAATATCGGAGGACACAACCTTTCGTTTGTAAAGGTTGCTTGGAGATGGCCAGGGCATCACATGGAAGGACTGAACTGAACTAGGTAAGGAAGAAAGGGAATCATAACTATGTTTTTTATGAAATGCAGCTGCTGACCTCATGTATTTGACAGCCAAACAACTGCTTGTTGCACCAGTTAAAATTAAGTTGGACACAGCACAGGAATTGTACATGAGCTAGAACGTATCCCACAGACAACATACAGTACAAGGGACATAAAAATCAAACCAGTCTGACGTGGGGAAAGGTCACTGGGCAGTAAGGCAGCACTTGGAGAGAGAAAGCTACAGCCAGGGGCTAAGGTTGCAACAGATAACTTTTAGGAGTAAAGTTACTACTAAATAAATACTGAGGTTTCATTAAGAGTCTCATTAAAATTTACAACTGCTACATAAAGAGGAAGGTAAGAGTAACTGAAAATTGTTTTTTGCAGACTATTTTTAAAAGAGAAACAGCTATGGAATGCCAGTTTTAACACAGATATTCACTACAGGTTTCGATATAAATTTTGCAGAAAGAGCATAATCAGCAAGATACAATTACCAAACACCACATTACATGAGAATGGTAAAACAGACTGCTTCGATGGAGAAACACTGCAGAATCATAGTTAAAAAAAATATGAAGCTAAAATAAATTACTTAAGGGTATCAACAATCAACACACAGATTCTACACCTGTGTGTAGGTGAAAAATATCTTTTTTTTTTAAACTATCTCTCGATAAACTGCAAACATTTTCCCCTTCCCAATACCCCTTGTCTTTCTTGATAAGCAGCATTACGACCAGTAACTCGTGGTGAGTTAACAGCTACGGTGCAAACTGGAGCCGTCGGCAGGACACACAGGGAAGGTGACAAACGTGCGGGCAACGCTCACGAGCGGCTTGGAGGAGGAAAGACATCGGACTCCGAAAAGCCAAGACAGCGACTCTGACTTCTATCGCACATGCATGAGCAGAAACTGTGTTAGCGATCAGGATTAACAGGTTTCTTGGTAGCCTGGAACAGAACAGGGAGCTTCGTGGACTGCCTCACTCACAGAATTACCTGAAGCAGCCAGAAATTACCTGCTTTGGAGATTGTTTTTAGGGCATATTTTTATTTCCAAAAAGCTTTTCGCAAGCTCCCTCAAAGACATGTGAAGAAATAAAGCAGCCCTTGGACAGATGAAAAAGGTCTCTGTGCAGAAGAACAGCATTAAGGAAGCAGGAGGGCAGGCGATGGGCCTGGCACAGGGCATGAGCAGGGCTGCTGCAAAGGGGCCAGCACTCAGAGCTGTGCTGCTCCCTCTGCTCTCCAACAATTCAGAAAGCAGTGTGAGGGGACATTAAACCTGACAAACAATGCCGTTTTTAAATGCCATAAAGCCAAAAGCAAAGGGGAAGAGGGAATCACACCTTACAGAGTGACTAATGATGAAACACAAGATGCATTTTATCACAGTTGAGAAATGCAAAAGTAATCCCAAGTAACCTGCAACCAAAAGCCAAATAATGCCCAGAAAGCTCAGGAATGGGGAACACTCTGTGCACACAGACAGCCCAACTGGCTGGGACTTTTAGCTTGGAAAGAATAGAATACAAAGAACATAGTGAAATTGTATAAAACATTAATGTCAAGCAGAAAACAAGGGAACTGTTTTTTATTGCTTCTCACATTTCATGAATCCAACTATGACAAACGAAATTACCAGGAAGTGCATCTGAAACCAGAAATATGTCCTTTTCCATACAGTATATAACAACGGGAACTGCTTGCCAGGAGATCTGGGCGCAGGAGAGGGGGGAGATAAAAGCAAATGAACAAAACACCCCCCAGAAAACTTGTTCTCAGAACCAGGAAATGAAGTATTCATGGGGAGAAATGCACCAGTAATAAAATCGACAACTTGCAGGCACTCTGTGCTAGTGCAGAATCCCCTCAGTGCTGCACTGGTGGCAGCCAATATTTTGAAACATAATTATGGTTAATGCTTTAAAGCCAGTGCTTAACAAAGAGTTTTTAAGTTTAGGAACACATAAAAATCCTTTAGGCTTTGAAACACCTACCCATAGGATTCCCTAATACTTTAACACCCCATTACTGTTTACTCAGTTAATGTCTTTTCTGCCTGTATTTTGTATGCAATGCAAGGACAAATATTTGCATACTATTTTGCTTATTTGGAAAACACCTACACACTGTATTTACAAGAAAAATAAACACATATTCAAGGGAACCTCGCATTTTGTTTTTCCTGATGTCGTGAGTTATTCTTGACATTCAGGAACTAAGCAAGATTTTGATTCTAGGTTCAACTGTTAATCCAAGCAGACTCACTTTCCAGCTGAAGGTCGCGTGGGACAAATGTAGTACTTTAGCAGAGCACATAAATCTCAGTGTGGGAAAAAGAAATGAGAATAACTGATTTTCCATCGCATGACGGTACCTTTCTGATCTCTTGGATCAGAGGTGCAAAGCTATCCATCACTGCTGCAACTTCAAAATTGTAAATTATGCACCAGGACTCCGAGTGGCTAATGCTAAAAGGCAGGACCACGATGATATTCCGACTGAACATGCCTTGCAGCGAAAAAGCAGGCAGGTTCCAAGTGCACTAACCAACAGGTGGGGAATGTTACGGGAACCACAGCCCGACGCGGGTCAGCGGGGCAGGAAGCGTTTGCAGCCCGTCCACACACGGCCCCATCCGCATCGGGAAGCGCAAAGGCAGATTCGAAAGGACAGATGTGGAGGGGGAAGAACAAACGGGCTCTGCAGATGTGCGCAGGGAACTGCTCCTCAGAAAGAGCAGAAAGACAGGGCTGTTAAAATACTCAGCAGGGAAGGGAGGCCGGTTTGCATCCCCAGCCCGACTGCCCCCTCGGTTCTCTCACTGAGGACCAACAGCCTCTGCCTCGTGCCCTCCCCGCGAGCCCAGGCTGCCCTGCGTGCTCCACCTGCAACCCCAGGAAAACAAACGCTGCTCTAAAGAGACGTAGAGTATCAGTCCAAATCAGCCCAAATCAGCATTCAGCTCCGTGAACCCAGGAAAAAGGCTGAATCCAAAAAATAATGTAGCGAAATAAGCAGGCTTAAAGCATAATGCAGGCAGCGCACGCAAGTTTTGCTTGATCTTTTAGTTTGGCTTGGAAACACAGAAAGTCTATAAATCCCGAGCAAGTCCCACTCACACTCCGCGCTCTTTTAAGTGGGTCAGTGGCCTCCAAAACAAGAGTTTTCTCTATTTTTAGATAGTGAGCTTTAATCTGTACCTGAAGGATATTCTCAGACAGAATCAAAGCCCAATTTACTTTCTGCAGCGTGCCCAACCTGCGGAGAGCCGGCTCTCTGGTTTCATAATTAAAACCGAAAGATGAACCCTGCTTTGTGGAGTCTCAACGCCCAGCTCCAGTTTCAACCCCTCTACCTTGATGTTTATTAAAATCTCAACATGTCCAAGGTATTGAGTTACTCAACACTTCAGCAGCTGCTTGACCTCCCTCATTTAATCACCTCTCCAGGTGAATACTCAAATTGAATTAAATGTTTAGTAAATACGTGACTTAGGGCAAAAATCTATGTCCATTCAGAGCCTAACGCTAGGAAGGTAGTTTCTGCTGAGCAGCAAGTAAAGAATATATGTCATTATACTCACAGTTTTGGTGTAAGAAATAAACCACCATGGGACAAATTCAAGACAGAATAAGGTTTAATTATAATCAAGAATGAAAATATTTTAAGGAGCTTAACTGCTCATTTTGGACTGCATTTAACTACTATATTCCTATACATTGCTATTTTGGGTTTATCTTCGTAATTTTCAATACAGAATTCTGCATAATTCCAACATCAAACTTTCCTTCAGGCATCATCTTCTCTTTCCTGCTCTTATTAAAATGCCCAGAGCTTAGCATTTTTACATGCTTATTCACCCAGTTAAATCATGAGATCTCTGCTAGAGTTTTTCTGCACTTCTGTTAACCTTTATAATGAAGAAATTCCAATTCCCTGAGCTCTTACTTCTCAAGTCCACTAGGCAATTGCCCTCATTTCACCTAAATTCACACTTTTAAATAGATACCTCGAGACCACATCAGCTCCACTTCCTCTCCACGGGCTGAACCAACCCAGGGTGCTGAGAGCAACCTGGGAAAGTTACTGTCCACGACGCTGTCCTTACAGCGTGTTTGCTGATTAGCCAAACCAAAGCCAAGAGAGCTTCCTTCTGCTTTGATTTCTTTTATTATTTGCTAAAAGCACGTGCTATTTACCGCCTTCAGGAACAGTCTGTACCTGCAGTTATCCTTCGCAGTACTGCATCATCTATCAATGGTTATCAAGTCTCCTACACAGCTATGTTTCTGGCCAAACACATCCCTCAAGGTAAGAGAGCTCTCCAGGCCCATCTGTACTGAAAACTGTTCCAAGAAGATCCTTTCTCTTTTTTTTTTTTCCTTTCTTTCTCTTATTTTATGCACATTGTAATTCCTGATTTCCTTACTCTCTATTTTATCACTTAAAATAGGGTACTGCCTCAGTCACATTTTCTATCCAGACGGACAGCTGTCTCAACCACGAAGGCCTTGCATGAACCCTTGTTCAGCCCTGTCCTTACCATTCAGATAGACCATTAGCAACAGCTATAGCAGGCCAAAATGAAGCTGCAACAAGCAAAGTGGACCAGAACCCCAAACGCAGACACCTGCAACCGTGGCTAACCAGGCACTAGATGCTGACCCAGAATAGCATCTTGATCACTTTATAGAGCAGCAGCTATTCTCTTGTAAGAGTTACTAGAGTCACTGCGCTAGGAAATCATTGTTCCATTTTATACCCCGGGGGATGATGATTCTCTGCCTTGGTTTGGGCGCATTCCATACTCCCAAGCTCTTAGTTTGGTATTATGCCCTTCATTCCTTCTCTTCCAGACATGACAAGCCAGACTGCACTTATCAGTAAGACTTTTTTTTTTAATAGCACAGAAATATAAGTCTCTGGAAATGCACAGAACAAAAAAATACCACTACGTTATAGCAGAGACCCAAATAGATGCGCACGAACTGAATTAGTTCCCACTAAAAATGGAAGCCAGAGGGGTGTTAACACCTCCGCACCGATCACCAAGCACCCGCTCCCAAACCTCGGGCAGAGGTTCCTACCCCGCGCCGGAGACCGGCCGCGCTGCTCCCCTCGTCTGCGCCGCGGCACCTTCTCCACGGACTGAACTTCAATCAACGAAGCGGTGCCATTTACCCGACATTTCGCTTGCCCGGGCAGTCATATGCTGCATGAATTCTTAAACAGGATTCCGAATATCATAAATCAAGTGAACAAAAAGTCCACGAAATGTAGGCAGGAGGAAGCTCAAAATTATTACTCAGAAGTGCAGATGCTGAAATGTTTATACCAGAGGACGAAGAATGAAAGACACTGCCAAAAGCAGAAACCAAAACAGGACTCAATTCACATAACTGGGGTCCATTTTTGGACCGTCAGCTCCATCAGAGGCATCTACGTCCAGGGAGAAACAGGTACCTGCCCAGGGCTTGCGTTTGGACTCGATCTTGAAGGTCTTTTCCAACCGTAACGATTCTAAGATCCTTAAGAGGATGAGGAACAAGCTGCCACCCAAATAAGCACAAGCTGAAGCCAGGACCCCAGGCAGCAACGGGACAAGGGGAGTTACCTCTCAGGGGCTGAAGAACAGCCTTGGTCACAGGGGAAAGGAGATGCAACGTGGACACCCGTGTGCCTCTCATGCCCTGTGACCTGGTGCCATGGACAGTTCCTGGAGACCAGGAATGCTCTGGGAGTGACACTTCCATCTTCCTGTGTGGGTGGAAAGCCCCCCTGGCAGGACAAATGCTCTCCCCGTGTTCCAGGAATACGGGACTGGCCACACCGCTCCATCCAGGCAGACCAGGAGCATGTGGTGCCCATCTCTCCTCTCCCACTGCCTGCACACCGGTGCCTTGGAGAGGGACAAACGTGGAGCAAAGAAGGTGCAGCAAGTTCTGTGGTTCAAGGACCCCATGGTCCCTACCCCAGCCAGCCCAAAGGCGGCCAGGATCAGAGCGCCACAAAGTCAACAATAATGTTTTGACTCACCAGAACGTGACATGGCACCAAAGGGTTAGTAATCATGAAATAATTACTGAGTAAATTGCTCTAACAAATTGCCAGGTAAATATGCAAAGCTATCAATGCACGAAATCTGCACTCCCACTGTAAACAAAACGTTCGAAATTACCGGGCTTTAATTATATTTATCCTGTAAATTTAATAAATTTCTACTCAAGCAAAAACCCACCTCTGCAAACATGTCAGCTGGCTGGAATTCATTAACGCTGCCGAGCAGAGCAATCATAACAAACTCAACACCCTCCTCAAACCCAGGCAGAAAAAGCCTCGGAGCCGCGAGCACCATCCTCGGCCTCCGCGCTCACCCCGCGCCCGGCCGCCAGACCACCCACACTACATACGCCGCTCTGGGGACGAGCTGGGATAAAGCTGAGGGACACAAACGCGAAGAATAAGCCAGCACGTCCTCAGGAAGGCGTTTTGGTGGCAGCAGATGGGGACTGATCTGCCCGGGTTTGCCCCAAGCGCTGGCTGCTCTGAGCGGGATGGCTATGGGGAGCACGCAGGGCTCCAGGCGCCCCCCTGCACCGCACGGGCGCCCATTCCAAGCTCTCCCGCTGCTCCCGCAAACTCAGGCACTCGGGACACGTGCCCAAGCACACAGGGAGCACTCAAACACGGTGCATTTCACTGCCGCAGCAGCCCCCGCGTTGCAAGCTCGCGCAGCGCACAGCAGCTCCATCACATCCGAGCCTGGACACATCACTATTTCTACGCCAGATTATAAATTCGTTTTCCAATCAACAAGGCAAGAACACGGCCACCATTTACAGGAAAACTCGTATTCCAAAAAGCAGGGAAAACAGCATGGTTAAAATACAGCACCCAAATATTTAGGCTGTTGCATAAGTTCAAACACGCAGTATGTTAAACACAGGACCGAGAGGCGGTGGTGAATTCCTCGGGGCAAATGGAGGTGGATCAAAGCCGGGGCGCCCGCTCCCGACCCACGCGCGCCCCGTCGCGAGCGGCACCGCTGCAGGGTCCCAAGCGCCGCTGCGCACGGCGGCACCTTCACCGCGAGTCTCACAGCATCTGGGGCTTAAAACCTCGCTCTCCAAGTCCTGTGTTCGCACGGAGCTGTTGGGCTTTCATTTTGAGAAAGATTCTAGGAGATTTGGCATAGTAATGATGAGAGTGGAACTGCGTGTATCATGAAAAAAGAAGAATGAGAAAAAAACAAAAACGTGTTTTACTTTTAGTGTTTGAAGTGCCAATTTTATGTCATTTCAATGAAAAGGGAATTTCTTACTTTAGAAGAGTGTTCAGACGTGAAGCACTAGGAAATTCTGCAGCTGTTTTTCCTATCACACTCCGTATGGAGATTCAAAACTCAGTTCCCAGCTTATTTTGACTCTAAAAAGCTTTGAAATCCAACAGTGCTTCAATCACGAGCCCTCCCTTGCTAAGCCTGGCTTGCACCACAACCGTATCGAGGACAAGAGCAGCTGCTGCGACGCTGGGAAACACCGAACAGCAGCTCAATGAGCGCCCAGAACCGCCCCCAAGTCCTACCTGGGGCTGCTCCTGCTCTCGGAGAGGGAAATACTGCAGCACAGGGGTGAGAAAAGAAAAACTTTCTAAACAAACAGAATACCCAAAGCTACTGGATTCAATGAAGCACTTAATGATTTCAAGAGAAACCTAATAGGAGCTTGAAGTACGAGCGACTTTGCACTGAGATTTTTGGTAGGGATTGCTCCTGCAATTAAGTTACGCACAGGTTCGAGTTAAAAGACTAGTTTATGACCTTAAATGGCAATTACTAAATGAAAAATAACCCTTCCACCATAACAAACAGTATCTAATACTAATGCTGCAAACATCTGTTCCTTAAACACCAAGAATGCTAGAAACCTCTTGGCGCGGCACACGCCGTGCCCAAGAACCATCTGCAAAAGCGGAGAAGGGGCTGTGGAAACTCCCAGCTCCAAGCGGCAGGGTTGGGGTTTTTTAACCGCTGG
Source organism: Crypturellus tataupa (assembly GCA_034781795.1). Taxonomy (NCBI): domain Eukaryota; kingdom Metazoa; phylum Chordata; class Aves; order Tinamiformes; family Tinamidae; genus Crypturellus; species Crypturellus tataupa. Next base: position 2,481,114 of record JAWLRI010000139.1, on the reverse strand, counting down.
CCACTTGAATTCCCATCGAATTCCCATTTGGAAACTCAGCTGGCAGCATAAACCGGTCCCTGCGCCCAAGCCAGCAGCAGTGGCTGTGCCCGAGGCGGGTAGGTTGCTCGCGGCCCAGCACGGGGCCGCGCTCCAGGGCACGGAACAATCTTTTTTTCCACTATCTCGGAGCCTCTGCAACACAGAGCAGCAGGAATCAAACACAGACATTTTTTTTTTACTACGCGTTTAAGTCCTCCTGGCCTTTCCATGCTCAAGCGGAGTTTAATATTTGCTAGAGGCTGCCAAGTAACCGTAGTCAAGAAAACCACATGCGCTTCGACATAACGAGCAGCCCCTGCTCAGGATGGTTCTGCTGCGCAAGAATTGGACACCTCGCCCCGGGCAGGGTGGTCCGTCGCCTTCACGCCGAAGGCTTTTTGGCAAGGCGGGCGCCGTGCGCTCAGGCCTGCTGCACACATTAAAAAAAAACTTAAAAATATGGGCAGCACTTGCAGTCCTGCATAGCCCGCGGCTAGAGACATTTGAAAGCGCCTCCCGAAAACCCCTTCTCATCCCGCGCATCTGAAAACCCCGAGGCCGCAGGCGCAAGAGAGGCCAATAGGAAACTTGGCTCCGGCAACTGGAGAGCGCGCTCAGCTCTTGCTGTTATTGTTCATATTTATAACTGCAAGGAGAATACATAAAAACTTTAAAAAAAAAGTTATTAATCCTAAGCGACACGGGAAAATCTCCATAATTTGCAAAACTAGAAGGAAACCTGAAATTCCTCAAGTGCTCCAGGCAAGATGCAAGCAAACTCCACCGGCCTTCAGCGCCCAAGTATGATTTCACAGCAAGACATCTTATTTAAACACAGTGTTTCATATATATTTACTACGGGTGTGTACATACCACACTACTAAAAGAGGTCAGAAAATACATACATAAAAGCACAGCATAGGAGTATTTGTGCCTCTGTTATATTTTTATCAGCATTTTAAGAGGAGTTTTATGTTCTATATAGACATTTTCATCAGCGCAGAAACCAGCACTGTTGTTCAGCGAGGTTCTCGGGTATTACGCATTTCATTTTGTTTGACAGGAAGCCACTGATCTGGCCAAACACCTTTGCAGGGGCTACCACCATCGCGCCCATGGCCACACTCTGCTTTGCTGGAGCCAAGGGGCATTCGCCAAGATCGCACAGAGCTCTGACCCAAACAGTAGCTAAGAAATCCCCCAGAGCACAAGGACTGACCCAAACCCCTTCCCCTGGCAGGGGCTAAGCAAGAATTTGGTGTCCCCTCCTGGTCCAAAAGAGCTGCCTCCTCCGAGCGGCCGATGCCGCAAACACTGCTCCCAGCTCCAACCCATTCCCAAACACGGATGCCCGGCTCCCGGAGCCCCGGCCGCAGCAGCAGCACCACCAAACCTGGAGGAACACCAGAGATCCAAGCGCTTCACAACATCTGCTCATCCTCTCCTCGCGCTCCGGTAAGTTCAAGACGACAGCCTTGCTCAAATCCCCTGTTCAGGGGGCAGCTCAGCATGATAAACACAGAGTCTTTAAAAATAATTTAAAAAAATGTCTGAAGAAATAATTAAAAAAAAACAAGAATTAAAAAAAATAATAGCAAATCCTTGGCGGAAGATTCAAGGGAAGCAATGGGCTTTAAACATGCAAGGAAAAACAAATCTCTTTTTCTTATGGAAAGTGCAACCTGAGAGTTGATTGGAGCGTGTGAAATCAAATGTCAGTCAAGCAAAAGAGAATGCGGCAGAATGACTTCATTCCCTCCCATTTCATAAAGAAAATGTAAATATAGAGCATTTAATTTCTCAATAGGGCAATGTTCTTTTTATTGAAATGTTAAGCAGGGATTAAAGATACAATAGGTTATAACTCAATCCCCAGATATGTTTAGTTTTCTTGAAGCATCACGGGACATTCTGGCATGAGTGGGTTTTTTTTGGTTACCTCCTCAAAACCAGGTTCCTTTAATTACCCACATCTTTTGTCATTCAAAATAAAAGCAGTTTTTAACTGTCTTTTCCACGCTCCGTCAGTCGAACCTCTGCTCTGCATCCCCAAGCGGCACGCTCGCCCCGGAGCGCCGCGCACAGTTAATTCCTGATATTCGGATATAAAAGGTATCTGATTCACCTCAGCCTCCCCAGGCCTCCTTGCCCTGCTCTGCAAACGTGTTCTCAGGGAGCGGAGCTGCTCCCTGCGCAGCACCAACCATAACAGAGAGTCTCTCCCGGAACGAGGATCCGGGATCTTCTCAGACATATTCCTGCTTTTCCCTGTGTGACAGAGTTTCCTAACTAGGGCACTCATTTTAATATGTTTTCACATAACTAACACTAACCAGAAATTATGTAAAGCTCAGCTCTTCTAAATGCACGCAACAAAAAAATGTGTCAGGTAGCTCCACACCAATCTGTTAGGAATAGCAAAATCTATATATAGTTTAATATCTCTGGAGCTCGGATGCATAGTAGCAGCCTGTTTGAGCTGTAACTGTACCATAAGGTCTGTAATGCTGCAGTCAGAAAGCATTTGCAGTTCGGTATTTACATACTCAGAATTTGATCTATCAACTGAAAAAATGTTCAAGGGACACTTGCTTTTCTATACGCTATAGGCCACTGCATATTTAACCACCAATTCCGAATGCATGCAAGCTGCTGCAGTATTCCTTATTTTACAGTTAAATGTAGAGAGATGAGTAAAATCTAACACTTTGCCAAGTGAATGCTGGCACGAGTTGGACTATTTTCGCAGGACATCACTGAATAAATCTTGGATCTGATTTACAGAGATACCCCTTCCCCACAGCACCCATCAGAAGTGAGCAAAACATGAGCCTGGTTAGGCCCACACTGTTTAGATTAATATCCAGTTTGCATCACAAAAATAGATGATGTGTAATCACGGCTTGTCAGCTTGGCTTAACAAAATGAACATTTCTTTTAGCTTGTATATACCTCCAACATCTCTGTGTATTGGCTTAATAAAACAGTAGTTAATCTAAATAAGAATGTTACTCTTCTCCCAAAATAACACACCCAAGCTTCAGGAACACTTAGTTTTGGAACATACGTGGATGATGAACGACGTAAATATTTGCGAGTTTCAAAATAAATTCAACTGGAAAATAGTGATTAGCCCCGGGGCAGTGTGTGTGGCACAGCCCGGCCGCAGGGCACAGCCCCGGTCGCGCGGCCGCCCTCCCGCAGCGCTGCCCCTTCCCGGATCACGTCTGGAGCCTGGAGACGCGCGTTCAGCGCCCGTCGAGCTGGCGCTGGAGCTGCCAACGCAGCCCCGTCCTCCCCTGGGCTCTGCCGGGGAACGTCTCTTACCGAGGTACTGAGCTCAGCACTAAGATGTTGGATTAAAAAATCTCCAAAGACCTTCCAAAACTTCTGATCCCAATGACTTATCCTTAACTGAATGTAGAAGAGGCTCTAATCCAAAAAGCCTTACAGGCTCTGCCCAATCTCAGGATTTCCTTTTACAGTGAAGTGTTTAAAAAAGAAGTAAGAGCTTCTTTCCTCCTCGTTGTTTTGACACTGCATTCAGAGCTGCAAGGAGTTTGCACTGAGACGAAACAAGCAGCCGTGTTTTAGCCAACATCTGCAACCCTCAGAGCCCAACGCCAGGGCCCTCTTGCAGGGCTCAGGGTCCCCTCGCAGGTGCAGGGCTCCGCAGGTCCCTCCGCTCCAGATGGGGCTCCCGAGCGCCCCGGCCCCATCCTCCAGCCCAGCCAGGGCTCCGAAGGGCAGCGCAACCCCCGGCCCGTCAGTCCCTCCTCCCCATCGGGCATGGCCAGATTTTGCACTCTGCATTTGGAGGCTAAAGCAGATATTTATCGTACATCATACAAGCACTCAACCCGAGTATAATCACTAGAATAAGACTCTGATAAGTCTGGGATTTTTATGCTTTACATTTTCCAGTTGCCTGGAATACCCATTACGGACACAGAAGAACCACATCTAGCAACACCCAGTTATTCAAGGACCAGACTGCTGCTCAGGGGAAAAAGAGGTTAGCGGTAAACTAGATAACATTTACTTTATGACTAACTACAGAATTTATTCCTTTGCAAAACATAAAGGCTGTCAGACATATATTCCTTTTCCCAATTAAGCTCTACAATCTACCCGCTCCTAAAAAAAATAAACAGACTTAAAATTTCATCCATTCTGGCCCATTTTTCCCTCCCTAATGCTCCTTCTCCATCCCTAGTATCTGTCAAAGCTGTCAAATATTCCCTGCCCTGATACTTGCTATCTTCACAAGCCCCTGCTGTCCCTGGTCTCCAGGCATTTCTCTTACATTTGTACCACTGCATTGCTATATATATATGTGTGTGTGTGTGTGCCTATATATATATATATTTTTCCCTCCAGCAAACAATTTCCATATGGATGTATTGCAAAAATCATCACCCTTTTGCATTTGCTCACGTATCTACAATGCCCTGGCTGGAGCTTTGCCCTTTGCACAAGCATGAGTCCAAAACTGCAGCACAGCAACGTGCCCAGCACAGCTTCTGTAACAGCGGTTGCAACAGCCCCAAATCCAACACGTAAGGGAAAATCCTTATTTAATAAGGATTCTCATCAAATAAGTTCTTATTCAGATAACTCTTAGCAGGGACAGCAAGATGAAATCACCATCAAGTCACTACTCCCCAGCATAACATGAAGTAGATGGGGAATACTATGCTAAAAGACAGTCACTTATTCAAAAATACTGTTGCCTACAATGTACGTTTTTCTTTGTTTTTTTTTTTTTTTCATGCTGTCTTGCCTGAGTGCATAAAATCCTCTGTGAAAATGAATCCCACACCCTTTCCCGTTAATTAGGAAGCAAGGAAAATGTGGAAAGATGGCAGGATGGTTAAAGCAGAAAGTACCACCTGTGTCAGACCCTTGGAAAGCTTCCAACCTCATTGAAACTCTCTTCAGGGGGGAAAACAAAACAAAAAGCGACAACAAAAGAAAAGGTCAGAAAAGCCCTTTCTGATTATGGAAGGGCTTTACATAATTCCCCCCACACATGCAGATGAAATCTCAGAATTTAAACAGATTTCACAAGAGTTTGAAGCACTGTGAATTTCTGAAAAATGAATTTGTCGAAGCTGGGACCAGGAGGAACTGTTCTACATCACCAAAACCCTCATTAGCATTATTAAACCCACTGCTTAAAAGATAAATTTATTTCAAAGGCCTGACTGCTTGTATTAAAAGCTATCAAAACCACATGCGCTAGAAGGAACCTTTCGATGAAGCTTGGTGCCTATCTGCTAAAATAACGACAACTGCTTTGCAGTTGCAGTGCTGATCATCACCCTAAGTGTTTTGTTTTGGTTTTTATTTCAAAGCTGACCTAGGCCTGCTGTTTTCTCTTGCTGGAGAGAAGTGCTCTGTTCCGTGTGGAACGTGACTCTTCTCTGGGCTTCCAGTTTCCTTCTCCTTCGGATACCCAACACTCCATTCTGCACAGGCCCCGCTCACCCTTGCTTCGTGGGCCTGAATCTACAACCCCAAACCCATGAAATAAGCTGTGCGCAGCAACCTCTGACCAAAACACGGCCTTCGGGGGGTTCATAGAGCTTCCAGACGCTAATGCAGAACGTGAAGGCTCCTCCTCGCCTCGCTGGGGACTCCTCACGCACGGGGAAGGGGTTGGTGCTGAACCCGTCCTGAACGGGAGCAGCTGAGGAGGAGCCCTGACCCCAACCGACAGTGCAGGAGGGACCAGAGCACCAAGGCATGACAGCCCGGCTCATGGAGAGGGCCTTAAATGCCGAATACAGCCCCGCCAGGAACCTATCTAGCCAAGAGCAACCCTGGGCAGGGCTGCATTTAAACAGCAATCCCCACCAGAGCGAGGAACCCCAGAAAGAAGCAGCGGCCTTTGATCGTTCACACGCTTGACAGAAACGTTACCGAAATCAGCTCGCACGTTTTGCCTATGGGCTGCACTTTACGTTATCTACATGACCAAGAAAAGCTACGTCGTTTTATAAACTACCCTGCCTCACAATAGTGACCGTGTTTTCCAAGTCCCTTTAAAAGCCAAGTCGTCTCTCAACATCATCCTCTCTCAAGGATCTTTAAAACAAAAAAAATCACATCTAGCCACTAAGACAAGTGATAACAGACTACCCAGCTCTTTGAATATCCCACCCTTTCAACTGGCCTCCGCTTAAAAGATGCAATTCTGAGTTTAATATTTGTGAAATACTCCGATGTAAATCTTTAGGATGAGGTTTCCGCTCTATAAATAACACGGGACACGAGGCTTCCTGTTTCGCTAAGTGCACTCCCCAGACCTACGGGAAACCAGATGAAATTCGAACCCCTGCACCAAACCACAGAAAATGCCCCTTCTTTCACAGACATTATTCCTGTAATATCCAAGCCAGTAAACACAGCGACATTCCTCACTGTTACTTCATTTCTAGTACCTCGTAACCAGGCAAAAACAACCGCCCAGCAGAAGAAGGGCACTCTCTCCTTCAATTCCCAATATAATATTAGGTGCTGAAGCACCGATCAGGAATCCTTCCTACCAAACAGCCCAGACCTGCTCCAAACGGCCACTGCAGTTTGCCAGACGCAGGGGTAGTCTTTGGAGACGTCTGGGCACACAAAGCAGTTCACATTAGTACATCCATGCTCTTGCCAGGCCTTTAATATCACAACACAAGTCTTGCCATGAACAGGAGAGCAAAGTATTCATGTAACTCCGGTGAAGCCTGTCTTTATTTTCAGCCCGTTATCAAAATTTACTAGTCCTAACAAGCACGATCCTGCTCCAGAAGTGACAAAGGGACAATTGGAGGCCAACTCTCCAGCCTCCATCCGCTGCCACTCTGGAATAGATTGGCTCACATGAGCCAACACAGACAGGGCCCTTCTTCCTATTCTGCTGTGACGTCCCAGGGGACACGCCAAAGGACAAGGGCAGCAGCCACTTCATAAGTGATTTCCAGTGAAATGCTTCAGGATTCCCCCTTCCCGCTAAGGGAAGCACCAGGGATGCCTATGGCACCGGGCACCCGCACCTTGATCCTCGGGCATCATTTGCGCCCGCTGACGTCCCAGCTGCTGAAGGTCAGGAATAACCCCATGGCACGATAAAATAGGTGTTTTACAACTAGACTTCAGTTTTGAAGGGGGAATAGCAAACCTTCCACAAACTGTATTTAATCCAAGGAAACCAGTCACCATGGAACTACCAGGCCACGCACACAAGTGCTCCAGCCATGCCCTCTGCTTGGCAGCCCGGGGTCTGCACATGCAAGTCGGTGATAAATGGCTTTGTGAGTAGTAAATCTGCAACCTGCAACAACAGAAGAGCTCAGGGATAAATTATGGGACGTGGTCCTCACAGCACTTAAACCAGGGTTTTTTTGTGCACATCCTACACGCACTTGGGTCAAGAAGCGAAAACAAGCCCATAAAAGACGGGAGTTACCGCTGCTGTTGGGGACGTCGGGATACGCCGGGAAGGCCGGAGCGCGGCCGGCAGGACAAACTCCCGACCCGCAGAACGGCCCTGGTGTGCCCAGGCTGGCCCGGGGCCGGTTCTCACGCTTGCCGCAGGATTTATGGAGGTGATTAAGGAAGGTAGGAGCGAGCCGCTCGCAGCCGCCATCTCTGCGGACGGCCCCGAACCTGCTCCGTGACCTCCGTTCCCCCGCGCCGAGCTATGCGGTTAGAAAAACAAACCGGGCAGATTTGTAGCATATACAAAAGAGACGAGTTTCTTAAGTGTTTAACCGGGCAAATACTAAAAGCCAGCAATTTTTAGCTCCAGAGGAGATCATAAGCCCTTATCTGGGGGCTCAGCAGGGTTTTCTCTTTATTTGCTGCTTATCACAAGCACAAACTCTCTTTAAGGCCCTGGAATTGCAGGCATTTAGCAAAAAATAAAGCCCCAGAAAGCCAGTCAGCAGCCTACACACTCTAAAAAGCTACAAATTGCTAAAACGGAGTGAGAAATGGCCATTGCCATCGATTCACTACTACTAAAGCCTTCCCATTTCTTCTCTGCTTCCATCTTCTCTGTTTAAGCCAACCTGGAGAGGCATTTGGGCCCTGGCTTGCTAATTTTCCCTGCCAGGGCCAAACGTACTAAGGTACCAATCCACTGCGGTGGTTTCAATAATCCCAGCATGTGGAACCTACTGCTGGAAACCTGCAGCTCTGAACTCAGCCCCCTGCGAGGGCCATCAGTCCTGTAATTGCAACCCGTGAAGTGCAGCAGCAGAGGGGACACAGGGACAACCAAGCAGGGCAGAGCACTCCCATCACCTGTCCTTACAATAAGCTCTCTGGTAGCAACCGGAGGGGCTGGGACAAGCCCTCCCTGCGCTGGAGGACAAAACATCCTCCCAACCCATTTAACACCCAAGTAAAGGTAATTCGGCAAGGCTTGGCCCACTGCTAGCGAAAAAGCAACTGTTGTGTTGCCAATTAAACCAGTGTTAACCTCATCCAAGTAGTAAAGTGAAAAGTTAAGCTCATAGAAGAAGCCTATTAGAAAATCTCCACCCAACGTGGACATCAAATGGAAACAACCCGGTCGCACCACACAGACATACTGGGGTTTCATCGTGCCCACCTACAATTTTATTGTGCACCGGAGGCTGGAACACAGGGCACAGCTTCAAACGCAGTAATGCCACCAGAGAGAGAGGAAGAAAAGCCACGATTTCCTGCTCTGCAGGTGGCAGGGCTGCTGCAACATCCCCCAAGGAGGCTGCTGAGGTGCAGCCTGGTGCTACCTGGGCTGCAGTCCGGGGTTGGCCACAGTCCCTGCCGGGCAGCCCCTCCGCGACGGCGACACGTGCAGCCCCCTTCCACAGCAAGGCCAACAACGCACCTCTGTGAAGATATATTTTCTTTAAGAACACAAAATACCAGTGAACTCGAGCTTCATAAAGACAGCAGATTCCACCAGCGCCCCCCGCCCCAGCTTTTAGCCAGCACGACACAATATAAAAGGGAGGGAATTAACCTTGGGCCAAAGGCTTATGTATCTTTCCTCCGCTTCTTTAGGTAGTGAAATGAAAGCCAGATGTTTTCCTGCAACGTCTTCATACCCTGAACTACAGCAAATATCTCCCTAACAACCCCACACTACGTGATTTATTGTCAAAAAGGGGTCAAAACATATTTAACAGAGTTATATAAAACCTGCAGCTATCTACAAACTACCATTTTATTCTATTTAAGTTAACCTAAATTAAATGCACAATTAAGATTGCAGATTTTTCCTCCTCAGCCCTAACAGTGCGACTTCAGGAGACCTGCTCAAGACCTTCAAGGTGGGAGGTTTTCCCTCAGCTTCTTTCATTCCTTGCAAAGTCTAACAAATGAGAAAGGAAATAAAAGCATCTGCTCCTGACTGCCAAAGGAACCGGCCATCGCCTGTGCAAACAAACCTCGCGGAAGGTGCTCAAGAGCTCTTGAAGCAAAGGAGAGCGGTGGTTTCCTCTCCAGCAGCCCAGCTCTGCCCTCCCTACCTGTGCCAAGTGCCGTGCCCAGAGCTGTTTTCATCCTGGAAGAGGCTGGATCACCCCAGTGTCCTGAACGTGGAGGGTGGCAGGGCTCGTGCTGCCCCGTGGCCTGCGCGGTGCAGGGGAGGCCGCGCACCCGCGGCCTTGCAGCTTCTCCAGGTGACACTAACATCGTCACCCCCGTTCAGGGCTTTCCAACTCCTTGTCATCTTCCAAGGGTTGCACTCCATCTGTATTCGAAACAAGGACGTCCATCTAGCAACAGCAACATCTGAATGCAAACCCAACAGAGACACGCTGACTTCCTGGGGGCCTCCAGCTTCATCCCAGTCACGTTCCCACAGCACCTCCCTCAGCGACACCCCGAGCATCGCTCCGAGAGGACGCGGGATGCTGAACCCCGAGGCGTGCACCCACAGGCTCCTCTGAGGACGCCCAACGTGCTTCATGCCGCTTGTGCTTCTCTGGGTGAGACCAGCGGCAGATCCTCTGCCAAGAGCTGATGCCCGGTCCTGAACGTGGCTAAACTAACTGGGTACCTTGCAGCCTCTCACCCTATGGGTGCCCCACGCGCAGACCTGCCCGTTGGCTACGCCGGGTGCCAGCAGCGCGGCCACGACTGCCCGGCGCACACGCGGCCTCGGGAACTCCCTGCCCGCAGCTCCTGGGCTCCTGAGCCATCTCCTGCGGGAGCAGCAAGCGGAGATCACCCGTCCGAGCTGCAGCACATCCCCGAGCCAGCCACGGCACCGGCAATATCCCAACCGGGGGAAAAGACACACAAAAATGCCTTTTTCCCCCAATAATTCTACATTTATAGTTCCAAACAATATGGATTTAACTAGAAATACAGAAAAAAAAGTAGGGAAATAATTTTGAGACAGCGCTGCAGCACTGACGAGCTTAATGCGGCACACTACGCTGCTTTAACAGTTAGCTTCAGAAATAAATTACAATTTGAATTTCAGCTAGCATATGAAGCAACAGACTGTTCTCATAACAAATCAAGACTAAGGCAATGTTCTGGCATTTTAGTCTTCGGCTTGGAATAATTTAATAAAAGTGTATGTGGATGAAAGAATGAAACATAATATTTATGTTTTAAGCATAGAAGACATCTTTGTATTAATTTCATACTTTAATAATCTAAAAAGCTATTGCAATTCATTTCTAGAAAAGGAATTTGCACTTAATGGGTATTTTCAGTCTATAAAGCAGAAAGAATTTCTGTTCCACCATCATAAATGGTTTTAATCAAAACTCATATCTTGATTTAACAGCAAATACATTTTTCTGTCAGCTGTATTGTACCTGGCTTATTCTAACTAAAACTTAAAGCTGTGTATACTAAAAGAAGTTGATTTCCATTAGCTTGCAGAGATTAAAGCGTGTCATTATACGGTAAGGGCGCAGACGAGTGCTCTGTGCACCCTGCGAACAGGTCAGCCCCGGGGTGCACGTTACCTCTCTCGGAATTGCTGTTCCCATGGGACTGATACTGGGCACACGTGCGGGGACCTCGGTGTAAGGGGCACAGGACGAGGGGAACTGGCTGTTCTAGCAGCCTGCAAGTGCCTCATTACCTTGGGAACTGCTGAATGTCTCCAAGGGAGGCGCAAAGTTTGTTTCTCCCAAAGCAAAGGGCACCTCTGCCCTGTGGCTGCATTGATGCTTCCTCCTGGAGAAACCCAGTTGAACCAGGCCAGGGTTACAAAAGCACACAAGCGGGTTAAATGAGAATTCTCACTCTCAAGGAAAAGCTTGTAAAGCACCACATTACACGAGCTGTGCTTCCTACTAAATGAATCCACACATCAGTGACTGCTCGTTTTGTGAAGCACATTAAGCATTTCATAACCCGGGCAGAGTTATGCGAGGCCATCTCACACGTGCAAGGGTTGCAAACACGAACACGGGCAGAATGTCTTCACAAACGCTTCTCCAGGGCTGCTTGCTGAGGGGAGGAGGATCCCAGCATCCCAGGAGCAGGAGGCTGAGAGCATCCTTGCAGCCGCCGCAGTGAGAGGCTCCGTCCCGCTCCAGCCGAGCAGCAACAAAACCCAAAGGCACCTGCTCATCAACACGATGCCCCCAGTGTTGGGCTCAAACTGGAAACAGGCACCTGCTTCTGATGGAAGCTGCTCACGCGAGGCAGCCCCAGAGCTCTGGTTTGGCTCCTGATTTCTTTTCACAATCACATCCCATTAAATCCACGCACTGCTCCATATGCCATGCCCTCTTCTTTAACTGAAGTGTCCAAAAATTAACTTTGCAGAAATAACGTGAGCAAACTCAAATAAGATTTCTGCAGTTCTTCAGAAAACGTATAAAACCCACTCAAATATCAAGATTAAGGATTAAGGACTCAAACGCACGCACTATGCACAGCACCATCTCGTTTTGTTATCTCTATATATTGCCCGAGTTCACTCGGCCTCAAACCGCATGCACGAGGGTTGCTCTCCCTTTCACATGCACATTTGCTCCGTCAAAGAGGGACTGATGGCAAAAGCTGCACCCTGAGCACCCGGTACTGCTGCTGAACCGCGTTCGATTCCAGCGCCCCGATCAGGAGCCCCAAGAGCCAAGACCTGAACATCCTGCAGGGGCTGCTTGCCCAAAACCACAACGATGGCACCTCGGGCCTAAAGAAGGGGCTGAAAGAGAAAAACGAGGATGTTATCAGGTTACTGATATACTCATCATCCAGGCAGAGCCAGATGCCTCCCCCTTACTCATATGCAGAGGCCTGAACAGAGGTTAAGAAAACAGGAGCTTTCAGCACAGCTTGAAAGCAGTCTCGGCACCGCTGCGTGCACATCGCCCTGTTTTGTGAGCTGCGGCAGAGGCGCAGGGTTAACTATTCACATCTCCACCTGCTTTTTCACTGAAAAGAACCATTCCACACTGTTAACTTTTACTCGCTGCCGATATTCCTTTTTGGAGTCAGTTCCCCCAGCTTAATACCCATGACTTGCCAAGCCAGCCCCAGGCACGGACCAACCACCTGCCCAGCACTGGGCAAACCAACTGTCCAAGGCAAAGACACCAGCCCTTAAAACAGGCTCAATTATTTCTCTGAATTGTATTATGGCTCCTAAAGCACTGACATGGTTCAAACAGTAGGATACATAACCTCTGCTCTGATCTTCAGCCCACTGTAGGCAGGGGTAACATCCAAACTAACACGAGTCCCAAACAGCTAAACTCTGGCAGACCGGTGCTCGTCGAACAGGGAGTACAGAACATAAATGATACTAAACTACAGCTGCAGATAGAACCTACTGACAGCCCAACTAGCCAAGGCCAGTGCTTTGAAGCTTTGGAATTGCTTTTACAGATGAATAACCTCCAACCAAACCAAGCTGGGTTTTGTTCTTAATCAATCCACAGTTTGCTTATTTTCAAGTATTTTTCATTCTCTGCAAGGTGAACCCCAGCTCATGTTCAGAATGTAGCTAAACATGATTCTGGAAATGCACCCAGGACCAACTGCAAAGATTAGGAGATGATGGAATTGGAAGAACTCAGCCCTAGCACCACTTCAAGTTCCTTAAATACTTCTCTTGATCCTATGAACACTTTACTTAGGGGGAAAAAATTCCTTGCGCTTTTTTATTCCTTGAGGATTGACAATTTCAGTAGGATTGGTAATTCCTGCTCTGCTTCATGCCCAGCCCTATTAATTACAGGCTGCCTTGGACTTTCCCTTTTACAGGGTGTTCCGCTTGCAGCCAAACTGGATCCATATGGTGGGCAAGAGCTCCTGAGCGCTCTGTGGAAAGTGGTGCGCGCCTAGTGCCTTGCATTGTAAATCTGAACCCCTGTCAGTGTTTAAACCTGTGAAATGCAGAGGGAATTTAACTAATGATTCAGTTATGGGAGCAGGTGGTTGTTCAACTTGCTGAACGTTCATCCTGCTGTTAACAGCTTGCACATTTAAACTACGGTACAAGAAACAGTAAAGCATGGGAAGGAATATAAGGTGTTAACAACTGCTACAAAATATTTTTTTAAGGGTACATTTCCTCCACTTCCCATCAACATAAATTCTGACAACAAAAAACAATATTAATCCATGCCTTCATTCATCCTCAGCATCTGCTTTTAATTCACACATTAATATGAGCCTAAAATTCGTTATTAAATATATTCTTATTAGTGATTGAATTAATACATCTTCCCCTTTATGTAGTGCCAATTCATTAGCTCCCTGGAGCTGATGAGGTTTATTCACATCTCAGAAGGAGACTCCTCTGTGTTGAAACCCACGGGTGGCCACGCTCCAACCAACGCCCCAAACGGGGCTATTCCGCACCGGAATCCAGCTGGTGCCACTCGGGAACACCCTTGGAACCGGGGAGCCTGTCTTTGGAAAAGCCCCCGGTGCCAATAGCAAAGCAACCGCCTCGGTTCTGCCCTCACTGCTCCTACCCCCTGCTCAAACAAGCTCACAAGGCTCCACAGTGGCAAAGTCTGGGCTAATACCAGGTAGGATATAAATTGCATAACATTACGTACATTTTCGGAACGATGGGAAGGACACGGTCACTTTGGATGTAACCTGCAGCCCTTGCCCAGCCTGCCCTGTCTGTCCTGCCGCGGTCACGGCGCTGCCAGCAGACACGACCCCGTGAGCTCTCCGCAATCCATCCCGTGCAGTGTCACCGGTGTCCTGCTCCCTTGCTACGCTGTGTGTCACGAGAGGTGCCGAGGGCACACAGTCCTCATCCTTCCAGCGCCAAACTCGCTATCAAGTCATCTCCCAAAGAAAGTAACAGGGTGCATGGAGTATTCAAATGTGCTTATTCATTTGCTTCCTTGCAAATGTTTCACATGTAACAGCTGCAAAAAAGACAAGTTGTCACCTAAAGAGGAGAAAGATTCTCATATAGTTTATATATAGAGACTACATACAAATTATAATACAGAATATTCACATATAGAGAATTCTATATGAATATCCAATATGGATATTCTATATCTCAGATCTATATATTATCATCTATAGATTAGAATTTTGTAAGTTATGATCAATACTTTCAACAACTTAGAAACCAGAGCTACGCAAAGAGCAGTTTCTACCAACAACAGCTTCTACAGCTGCAGGAAGGTGGCAAAGCAGCTGGCAAAACTGTCACTTCTGTCCTTGCAGAGGACTTGTGTCACTTCTGTCCTTGCAAGTCTGCTTTGAGAGTGTCACAGTCCAGCACAGACGCGAGCGGCTCCTCATTCGCAGCAGCCCCGTTGATGAAGCATCGCAGTTGACTTCCCAACTAAGGGAAACCACATGCGTGTTTTACCACTTCCTGCCTTTTGGAAAAGCCTGCACCTACCTACGATTCCAAGTTTATGAACCGACTTCACCATTTCCTTTGGAAGATGACAGGAATCCACTAATGATGTTAACGACTACAAAGTTTTTAAATTTGAGACAATTACCTCTTTCAGTCTCCAAACAGGTAATCAGTTGTGACCAACTTCTCTCAATTTGCTAACAATCAGCAAGTTTAAACTAAATCTTAAAAAGCATAAGGACTTCATTTAAAAGTTTAAGTAGAATTGGTATAAAACTTAAATGACACCATCTGTTCTCAGCAAACCACATTCTTCAGGTCTTCTGTGCCGAGCAGGGCCACATCCCTCCCCCCAAAACACAAACCTGCACGCTAAAAGTAAGAAAAACGCTTGAAATTCAACTCCAGAAATATTCTGGGTCACCTTCTTGATTATTATCTACCAGGAAAGGGCAACATATTCACTCATTTAATGCCGATTCCATATACCGCTGAATGTCATAGCAAAAATCCCACCAGGCCTAGAGTGTGAGACAAAGAACTGTAAGTAATTACTTGGGGTAAAAGGAAATCACGGTTTAATTTCAACTTATTCCATAAAAAATCAGAAAATATGGACAAGTTACCTAAATACAGGAAAGCCTAGGGCAAGTTTTTATTAGATGGTTGCTTAAATAAACTACACTGAAAGGAAAAACATTAAAAAAAAAAAACCCTTACCCCAAAAGTAATCACTATTAATAAGTTCACTATGATTTATTCCAGTTTCATGAACAATTATCTCAATTTCCAAAATAATACTAAACATTTTTCAAGTTAATGTTATCCTCCACATTGGTGCCACACGGGGTCAAATGGTTAATACCCCTTTCACAAGCAGGAACCCGCTACAACCCAAACCACAAAGAGTTTGGCCACTAGAAAAGGAAGTCGGGGAGCTTTGGGCTCCAGCCACAATTCTCAAGCATGCGGCATGTCCTGTAAAGTTACAGTGCGGAGCAGTTGGTGTTTTGACAAATAATCCCGTATAAACAAGCAGGAAGGATAACCACATACGTAAATTAAACTAAATTCCTTCTCGCTTCAGTATCTCTTCTCTTAGACATCAGTTTTGCTGAAACATGATTCAGGGGAAAAACAAAAACCAAACAAAACACACCACATTCTGCTGGAATTCTGTTGGTCAGATCCACCACCAGGGACCCTCCAGCACCCAACACCTTGCCTGAAATCCTCACCCTCAACTGCTGAAAGCGAGGCAAGATTCGGAGCTAATGATAGCAAGGCATGCGTTGCTCAAAAATACACGGAGCACGGAGAAAGCAAGACGTGGCAGAGTATTTTAAGTCATCAACGTGTATATTATCAAAGAACTACACAGTTACAAAATAGGTCAACACCAGCACCAATACCTTCTTGATAAAACTATCTTTAGATACCCCAGGGAAGCTTGAATAGGGAGAGGTTTATTCGCACCGAGCAGTCAACAGTTTCCATCCAGCTAGAACTGGAAACCAAGGCAAACTTGCGGGGAAACGGAGCCCCAACCTCTGCAGCCTGCCCCGCTCGGCCACGGCCGCGTGGAGCTGCAGGAGGTGCATCCGCTCACCCGCGTGAGCTCTCCCCGCAGAACAGCGGCAGGAAGGGGCAGTTTCAGCAGCAAGTCTTCCCAGATGATAACTGAGACCTTGTTCCAGTTTGGTAACTTAACTATGAATTACTAGTTCCCTCCATATATCAATAAAAACCTTGTAGCCAACCACTAGCTTCTGCCTTCCACCCGAGAGCAACACTTTCTTGCTCCCTGACCACATTTCTCTCCCAGGTGGTAACCCGTCACTGAGCTCAGGAGCTCCCCTTCCCAAACCTGCTTTTCACAAATACTGTTGATTTCTCTCTGATCCGTTACAGGAAAACCAAGCCTTTTTATCCTTCCACCGTTCACTAAGATATGAGTTAGAGGAGACGAGAGTCTAGTACTTAATTTTAGAAATTTCGTTGTTGTTGTTTTTCCCCACCCCACCCGAACATACCCCATGTGACACACTCTCATTCAGGAGTGGACAAGGACAGGAACAACCTCCACAGTCGCTACATCCTTTCCAGGGGTGGCACATACAGGAGAAGCTACGCTCTTTACAGATGGCTTATTGGTGTCTTATTGGTGACATGTTTTGGACTAGATGATCTCCAGAGGTCCCTTCCAACCTCAACCATCCTGTTTAAGGAGAGGAGGACATTTAAGTTACCATCACACTATGTAAAAAGGTGATAAAAGAGAGCGGAGAGAGGCCACAGCAGCCGCTCACCCTGCGCCACGCTCACTATTCAGTGCCAGCGGCCACGTTTTTATTGCGCCACCAGCACTAGTCCCCACTGAATTTGCCTCCACCTCAAGTTTTCCCACTCGTGACCCCAGATCCCTCGGGCCTCTTGCCCTGTTGCTGGTAGGTGAGGCAAGGCAGCCGCCAGGCTCTTCCATGTAAAACCCCACGCTTAGGAGGTGACAGCTTCATCACAAGCTACGCGCTTGGTTCAGAGTCCCAAGGCAAACGTTCCCAGGAGAACCTCGGGTTGCAACGGCACAGGCATTGCTCCGAACCCACAAACCTGGCACACGTCACTGGGATGCCCGTGCTAACTGATAACCGATCCCCTTGAATTCAGTTATACAAAACATCACCCCAAATCATCAGACGAGTCGTCTTGCCTCTCCCCTGGATACAAGAGTGTCCCAGATTCGAGGAGCCATCCTCAGCCACGCACACTCACCGTGGCCTGGTTTAGAGGCCGCTGCACAACCAGATCCGCTTGCACTGTGTGCTCCATCTCAGGAGCAGATCCCTTACTCGAGACCCCCACCTAGAGCTTGCACCTCATCCACCATCACCAAAACCCGAATACCCCCTAGATCATCTATGGGCAGCAGCTTTGCATCCACACACCACTCCACTAGTGCTCCTGAAAAGGATATTCCCATATTATATGTTCTAAGGACATACAACGATTAACAACGTTCCATAACTTTTCTAATATACAACATGGTCA
The DNA here is from genome assembly GCA_034781795.1 of Crypturellus tataupa. Classification (NCBI taxonomy): domain Eukaryota; kingdom Metazoa; phylum Chordata; class Aves; order Tinamiformes; family Tinamidae; genus Crypturellus; species Crypturellus tataupa. The sequence continues at coordinate 2,463,242 of JAWLRI010000139.1, read as the reverse complement.
TTCTGTACTTTACTCTTTTACCCCAAAGGCATTAACTCAATGCTGCAGCTCAATGAAAAGAAACACTTCATTTTAAGGAGAAATTCTCTGAATATTTCTGAAGGAGCAGCTAAGTATCCTGAATCATTAATGAGGTGCAATCTCTGCATAGACAACCATATATCAATATACACAGCGGAGAGGCAATACTAACTCTTTTGCGGAAAACAACATGCAAGCACAGCAATAAAAAAAATAAAAATAAAAAGGAAAAATACTTGTTCTTTGCAGGATCCAAATCCCTGCAACAGAATCTGCCAGTAAAGGCTACTGATTCATTAGTATTTTATCGTAACTAACACTCTCAAACACTTCTAGCTCCCTCAGATTGCCTAGAAACTTACAGCTTAAACATATATATGGACTTTTAAGTCAAATCCTGCTAAACAGTTTACCCCTCATGGAAATTATGCAGCTCAGCAAGATTCCAGACAGCTATTTAACACATTAAGAGGGTGCTGGTGCAGGTTTACACTGCTACCTTCCCTCTAAAGCAATATTCCAAACAACTGTTTATTGGAATCTTTGTCTGGCATTTGCATCACCTGAAATAGCCTTAGGAATTGAAAAAAATAAACTACAGGACAGCAACTACCAGAAGAAAAATGACGCTAAAGATGAATATACCACTTAAACACATGGATTGGCAAGATCAGATATCAAAATTAGTCTCAACTGAGATGCATTTCCCTTCCTCTTCCCAGCACGGTTTCACTGCACACAGGGCTACATTGGTCAGAAGACTCACAGTACCATGACAATTCTTTAACTCTTCTTACATAATTAAAAGACCAGAGCTGAAATGCAATTATTCCCAGAATTTCTTAGCTCTCATATGCACCAAAAGGGGATGTGACAGGACATCATCCGCCTTTGGCCTCCAGCTCCATTGAAAAATTCATTAGGGGATAGGGTAATGTAAAACTACTGTGTTTTTAATTAATGGTACTACAAAATAAGTCATATATCTCAAGCCAAGTTTCCTGTGGATAATGAAATATTATGTACTTAAATTACTGAAAAATACTAATAGTATATGCAAGAAGTCTCTTTTGCAATTAGAAACCCCCCAAAGACCACAGGATTAAAAGTTCAACTTTTAAAACATTAATATCATCTCTCGTTTTAAGTCCACATGATTGATAGTTACTTACAACAGCCTCTCCGTGATTCAGGAGATGCTCTTATGCAGAGCAAAGTTTTTCAACCTACACATTGATCCCGGGAACTGCACGCTGATCCCGGAACTGCCTTGATGCTTTCGGAGTCTGGTCGCTCCGTGGTCCTGCCTTTCACCATGGTCCCAACGGGCCCGTTCTGCGGTTAAACTACCACCAAACCATCAACACGGGCGCTCCACACCACGCTCTGTGACCAGGCAGGGACTGAGCCGGGCATGACGGCTATTTTTCCTAATGCAAAGTCATTCCAGAGCCTCCGAGCCGTTTCAGAGATCTAATCACTGACCGCACTTCTATTTCTGAAGGGGGCTATTTGGAAAAAATGTTTTATCTGTCTATCAATCACGTGTTCCAAACGAATATTTTCAAGAACATTTTCAGAAGTAATTACGTAGGCCTTTCTAGCGTAATTTGGAAATACTTCCTTGTGCTCGACCTCATAAAACTCCTTCAATGTTGCTGAACATGAATAGCTGCTCTGTTCTGCAAGCGCCGAGCTGTGGTTCGTTACAAAGTGCCCCTCACCAGGGCACTCGGGACTCCAAAATGCTCCGACCTGTGTGTTTTGTCGAGCTGAAGGATCAGTACATTTTGTCAAATTGGTACATGTGGCAAAAAAGACAAAGCTTAATCGTCCTTCACCAGAAAGCGGGCAGTTTTCACCCATCTGTAAGAGCCATCCTCCCTGCTTCTGCCCAGCAAGAACAGGGGTGGACAGCTCTCCAGCAGCACGGTACCACCTCCAACACACAGGAAATCACTCCTTGCCATCCTCAAACGAAGTGCACGACAGAAGCTGTTATTTATTACTATTATTTGAAATACGGCCACTCTCCAAAGGGAGATTTGGGCCTGGCCAGCAGAAACCGCGTGTTTCCGAGCATCCTGTCTGGGCTGTTGTGTCCTGGTTCTGCAAGGGGAAAGCCTGGACTGCACTAGAGATTAAAAGAACCCCAAGGTAATTCTTTTTCAGCAGTCCTGCCTAAAGCACGGAGTAGGCTCCAAGTCCTCCTGAAGAAAACGACACTCAGATGGTCCCAAAGAAAGAGTATTTTTTGAGTCCACACTTTTCATGTGCTCTACACAGCAGATCAGAGTTCTAATTTATAGACACCTGACAATGTCACAAAAGCCTAGCTCATTCATAGAAACACAGTACTACTCGGTGGAAATTTTGAATTTTGCCCTACTTGTAGCACCTCTGGACATGGAGGTCCACAGACCACACTGCAATGGTAGGAGAGTTGAGGCAGAGCCTTGTTCGTGTGATGGAGGAGGGACAACATCGACAGCAGGGAAACGCCTTGGTCTCAAAATTACCCAGAGCTCTGGGAATAACCTTGCAGGGCTTATTGCTGTTCATGGCGGTGGGACCTTCTGCAACATTTCGGGTCAAACATGCAGATGTTCTGAGCAGGTGCCTCCATCCCTGCCACACGCGGGATACAGGGGAAGAGCTTGTCCCATTCCACGGCCTGCGGGAGCTCCACGGTGTCAAGACTGTTACTGCTGTGGAAACTCCCAATGCTGCTGTGTGGCCTCGAGAACCAGCGCGATCCTCTTTCAAGGGCTTTGCCTCGCAGTTTCCCGCTTGGGATTTCTCCCTCCCCATCTTTCCCAGTTCACCTCCGTAGAGCCGCAACGAAGCCTGGACCAGCGAGGGATGCGGGGGGCAAGAGAGGAGGAGGCCTCCCCAAGTAACGCGTCCCACCCGGCTTGGGGAACGGCACTCGAGTTCGGGTTTAATTCCCTTTCCCCTCATTTAAAATGCCAATTCTTAGCTAAGCTCTTGCAGAAGCCTTGCAGTGTTTCATTGCCAATTCCCTGGGCTCCCATTTCTTCTGAGCACCAAAGGGAAAACCCTGAGCAGACTGGTTTGAGTCCCCAGCTTTCATGCTTTGTGAATTCCTTCAGCTATGTAATACAAACCTAATATTTTATAAATAGCTCGGGAGGGGTTTCTCAGGCAGAAAAAAACCCCTCTGTGTGAAATGCAGCTTGCTTTCTTCCCTCCCACCACCGTTTTATTCTTGTTCTGCGCGTTAAAAAGGCCATCTGTCATTATAAGGAGCCGCCGGGTAGTTACTAGCGCCGCAGTCGCTGCGTGTGCCCCGGGGATGATCCCCCCAAACAAAGGAACAAACCCCGGAGCTGACGGGACGCACCAGACGCATCCCCGGGACGAGGCCCTCGCTTGATGTCTTACAAACCCGGGGTCTGTTTCCAAGCTATTAAACAGCTGAAATGTTAAAAGCTGAGAAGATGCTTCATTATGGCGCTATTTTCTGACTCACACATCTTTTTCCTTCTCAAATAACCTCCTTATGCCTGCATCCAGCTGAAGGGTGGTATAACTTTTCTTTTTCTGAGGATTTAATAAGAGCTTCTTAAAATTTCTTCCTGCGTGACATAAATAAAAGCTATTTTAGATGCTTGGTGATTCACTTTATTTCGGTGCTCTGGTCCTCAGCAAGTAACGGTATCTGTGTCACCCATTCACATAGGAAAGCAGAAAGCTGCACTACCTAACAGGCTGTCTGAAAAACTACAGGAGAATTTGCACACTAAACAAACAAAAAGCTACTCCCTGCAGAGCTCCAAGCCTCCTCCTCCTGGGTGCCCGCCGCCAGCTCAAAGGAGTAAAATCACCTTTTAACAACTCCAAATTATTTAAGCATCCAAGACCCCACTGCTGCATGACATTCGCTCTGATTTAGCAACAAGTATTACTCAAAAAAAAGGAAGAATAAACAAGGAAAAGCCGCGTTAGACTGCAGAGAGCCAGCGCAGCCTCATTCCCTGCAGCCGGGACAAGAAAGCAGCCCCCGTGGAAAGCGGGACGGAGCAGGCAGCGCGGCGGCACCGCGACTGCCGTGGGAAAACAAGAGCCAGGACTTCGCCAGGCTGGGCCAGACGCAGTAAATTAAAATAAAAGCATGTGTTCTTTTAAGATTTGATAAACTTTGGAATTGTAAGCATCTAGCTACATTTTCAGAGACCAAACATCAGGAAAATGCCCCATTAGCTAACGCCACCCTGGCTTTCCTTATTTCCTCCAGCTCAGAAAATGCATCCAGTTAGAAAAATAAAGTTGCTCCTAGTACATGGCAGATACACTGCTATTATTAAAACAGCGTATTATTTACTTGCCAGGTGTCATTCAAGCACAGCAAATTTTTCATTTTGAAGAATAAGAGGGATATATCACTTATTGAGTGCACCCAGTACCGCTGGAGTCCAACAGTGGCACCACTCTTATATGTGTTTTTAATAGAAATCTCTGAAAGTTTTGAAGTCTGCTGACTTTTTCTTAATGACTTTTTAAAATACCATGGCTACTACCTCTGCAAGACTCATAATTTGACACCTATATCGAGACAGGGTAAATCTAAGGATGTTTTTCTCTTCGGGTTAATTATTGCTTGCCAATACTTCTCCCCATCACAAAGAGTGCTTCAAGAGATTAAAAACCTTGAGGCATTTCGAGATGACAGTGTGTCTGCAAGTTAAAAATGAAGGAAGGAAAAGAAAACACTGGCTCCGGCAGCCGCTGTAGTTTCTTCACTGCAGCCGTTATTGGGCAACCAGCAGTGCCAAGAGAGGTCCCAAACGCGGCGCTGACCTGCACCCGTTTGCTGCCCAAACCACAACGTTTCGGGCCACATTCAGAGCACTAAGGGTCAGCCAGGTGCTGGCCCAAACAAGAGCATTTTCTACTTCTTAATTTTACCTTCTGCTCGTGATTCTTCCCTGGGGACACAGTCTCTTTCCTATTCATGAGAAAACTACTAGGAGGTAGAAGAAGGAGGATTCAAGCCAACAAAATAATGTTAAAACAAAGAGATTATTTTTATCTATAAGTAGTAAGACGGAGCCAAAAGAAATATTTATCCTCAATAAAGTTTTACCACATACCCTCAAATTTCCTTACAAAGACGTCAGGGAGCGTATGTGAACCTACACAGATACTTCTCTTTACACTCTATTTCTAAGGGAGGTCAAACTTCCTCCGGGAGGTCTGTTTGTCACGCAGGGAATGGGCTTTCGACCCCGAGCAGCCCAAACTAGAGCATCTCCTCAGCCTTCATGGCTAAATCACGAATTCCCCACTTGGGACCGAAGGAAACGCTGATGCGCACGGGCACCGGGCGGACAACTCTGTCATTTGCCATTCAGTTACCACAAAATAAGAGGGTGTCTGTACATAAAGGCCCCCCAAATACATGTATATACAACTCTTGATATGCAATATATAAAATACATGTATAAAATAGACAATATATGCAGCTTGTCTGTCTCTTCAAACACAGAATAGTCTCTGGCAATTGATCTGCTGACACAACCACAGAGAATCACGTTGGAGTCGGTGCTTTGGGGACGGCAGCCCAGCTACTGGGATGATGATGATGATGTTACCTGCTAAGTGACCTCCAGGCAATGTTTTCACATTTAATGCTGTAGTTTTATGATTGCACTTACCTGGTTATTAGAGAAAAGAAAACAACACCCCAAATTCCTGCCCACACATTCCTAATACCCTCCAAAAAGAACTGGGAATAAAGCTCAGATCTGGGTTCTGACCTTCAAAAGTTTGATGATTTAAAACTTGTACATCTTAAAAGTCTACATTAAATCTGAAATGAAAACTGTAATCAACATCTTGGCCACTCCAGCACTCTGGACCTCTCTCACACCTTCAAAACAAGAACAAGAACTTATTTATAGAGAAAAAAACTCTTGATTTCCCTGCTTAAAAGCATTCCTCCTGGGCCTCTGCTTTAAATTGCTTGAAGACAGATGTTGGCAAACCAACAACTCTATTATTAAAGTTTGATGTCTCTTTTCTCAATAAAAATGTAAAGATAAGCTGTGGGAAAGTTTCTAGAGGAAGAGAAACCATTCAGATGAAACTTTGACTTGAAATTATGTCAATAAAAATCTTGACATTGTTTGTGAATTAGAAGAATATTCACTGTTTTTAATTAATTTCAGGAGTTTGGCCCTTCTGCTTCACTCCAAAACCTTGAGCCATAAAACGGTTCCTTTAATCCTCTGAGACGATTTAGGTTCCAACTTGAAGATTTTTATTACAAACGAGGACTTGGGTACAGCAAGTCCCCAAGCGCTCACACGGCCCAGGGACCCTTTTCCTCTTTATTACTTTGGGAGGCCCAAAAAAACGGCCGTGCCCAGCGTTCCTGGGACAACTTCTAAGACCTCTCCTTCCTTTCCGAAAAGGTCCCAGTAGTGTCAGCTCTATCCAATACTCCTCTTACTCCTACTACAGTGCGACAGATAAAGGTTAGCAGATAATTATCACGGGTGCATTTATAAAGTTCTATATAAAAAGCAAATCACTCTTAATATCCTGCCCAGGATGGAGTACTTTTAAAGATAACACCATTAGGAAAGCCCCTTTAGAAAAAAAAAAAAAAGTAGGTTATCAAATACATTCCCATCTCTATTCTTTTTCAATGATGCCTTTTTAAGATACATTTTTAAGGGAATATATAGGTGTGTTTTGATGTGTTTTTTTTTCCCTTAGCCATAACAGCTCCATAAGCACCACTGGGTTCCAGCTGACGACCCGGGCAGAACTGTCCTCCCTTGCACCGGGAGCAGGGAGGATGTCAGGAGCGCTTCTCCAGCAGATATTTTTCCATTTCCTACTCTGCACATTTGCTCGTAAGAAGACATTTTGAGGAGGAAATCCGAACCCCACCACATCCGGGGATGCATATGTAGCTGATGTTCTTTGGAAGAACACGGTATTCATCTCCTGCCAGAACTAAGATCTCATGCTGTATTTTAAGGAAACACCAAATTGCATTTAGAAAAAATAGCTGGCACATGCAGCAAAGCTTATGCCTCCAAATTATACCCCTCATGTGCCAGAAATAGGCTTCGCCGCTAACCCCCCTTGCTCGGTGCCCGAGCGGGGCCGGGAACGGCGGAGCCAGGTTCGCAGTCCTGGTTCTCCTCGTGGCTGCGGATCCTGGGCCGCCTGGTTCCCGGCCCAACCACCCGGACAGGAGGCTGCAAACAGCACGGGCTCCCGCAGGGCTGAGACGCGGAGCTCTGATTGAGCCACCGACGTGACGACCGGCAACCGCTGCTCCTGGCGCTCTCTGAAGGGGAAACGGGGCCGTTTTCCAGCCCAGCTCTCCCAGTTGGGTGGTTCGGGGAACCTCAACTACCCTGACATATCCGGGCTAAGCGAGGGAAGTCACTGCACTGGATTAGGAGCATCTTGAGGCCCTGGGAGGTCTGCGGACGCACGGAGCCGCGTAGCCCCGTGTCCGTGCAGCCGGCAGGACGCGCTGCACGTACCGCGGAGACGGCTGCGCACGGAGGGGACGGGGACGCCCCTACCGAGACCTTGGGCACGTCTGGTGACCGCCCTGAGCACCCGCTCAGGGACAGGAGCAGCAGACTCTGAATGGGCCGTTTAATAAAATCAATTTGTTGCCTTCCAAAAGCAGCTGCACAACCTGCCCGCTCTCATTTGTGCGAATCAGGATCTCCCATTCCTGCATTTTCCAGGCTGCTATAGCCAAGATAACTAATATCCAGCACCGCAGCCAAGGCAGTAGTGTAAGCCCCTCAAGATGTTTTCCAGGGTTCGTTAGAGGTGTTTCATACCCGCACTACCTTAACCCACGGGCCATAACGAGTGCTCATTTTCTGGTTTCTCAGTGCAGAGCCCAAGCAGAGGGTGAACGAGCAGAGCTCGCAGCTACACGCACACCGGCTGCTCGCAGCTCACAGCACCTCACAACACCCTCTGTGTCTTTATGCTACACGGCACCACAGCAACTACTTGCAATAAACAACCATCTCTTTCCTTATAACAAAAAGAGAACTTTAGGAAAGCCTGGGTTGCATATAATGTTTTCACTAAGTGAAGCAGCACTTTAGGGAAAGCAAAAGGAGACACTCGGAGAGACCTGACTTGTGACAACAGCAGCAAATAGATCCCCTGCCAGAGCAGTTTAGAGGGTGGCATGTGTCACCCTGCAGCCTACAATCCACACCAACAAGGCCACGTGCTCATTTCTACAGGGCACGCATAATATATATACACACACATACACATGTATTTCTATATGTTATTTTTCACCTTTTAAGCAGAACTTCTAAAAATAACAAGCGTAGCCTGGGAATACCCAGTGACCGAACCCACATCATGTTTGGCCAAGTCACGAAAAGAGAAAATATCTCCAAGTGCCAGGGAAAATAGGGAAGGCAGAAGAAGCTGGAGCAAGTGCAAAACCTGCAATAGGCAATCGCGGAGCCAGGTTCACTTCTTCCTGGAGTGGAAGCAGACTCTATTCACCCAAATGCTAGGTATCTTTTCCTAAAAAAATATCTCCATTATTTTAATACATCACAGACTTGGAGTGCTGCCCTCTGAGCACCGAACCGCAGCATTTCTGTTGCGTTCCGGCAGAAAGGACTTTCTGCCAGTCCAGCACCTACAGTGCTCCCTCCAAAGCAGCAGGCCGCTCTCCTTGCCTGCTTTCTGGAAGGACTCGCGATCCACGAGGAGTTGGGAACCGGCCACTCACTCCCAGGTTTGTGGTCTGGGGATTTTTTTATACTCCACAGTCCTGCAATTACACGAAGAGCCAAGTTTCATGAGCTCACCCGCCTAAGCACCAAGCTTAAGAGGATTCAATAAATTTTAAGTCTGCTCTCCAAATTCCTGCATTAGTAAAAAGAGTTATCCTGCATGTTTATAGGCAATAGCATGGAAATAAGATTGATCAGATACCTGGAAGAAAAGCCACTAAAACCAAACACTACCATTTGAGGTAGCCCTTCCCCAGCCAGGGAAGGGACAGGACAGCCTAACAGATGTCCCACGTGGCCACGTTCGCTGTTTGCTCAAGTGCTTATCCGCAGCAACACGGAACTGGCAGCTCCGCCTGTGCAAACCGACCCGTTTGATCCAGTTTTAATTGCTGCCTCTCGAACACCGGTTTGCAAAGCTCTATTCTAAACACCCCTTCAGAGACCCTCTCCGGCCAAGCGGTGTCACGTCTTAGACACGTGCAGTTTCTAGCACTACACTGCTTGTATTTGAGCTCACGTGCACATGGTATTTAACACACACATCCCTTGTGGAAAATCTGTGAAAAACTGCACGTTCCCTAGAGGGGGGAGCTTGGGATTCCAGCAGGGTAATGAAAACCTGACCTAACGCTTGGCACAAACTGGTGGTACCAGAGAGGAGGCTCATTCCCAGGGGAGGGAGAGAGGCAACAGAGAGGAGAGAATCCACAAGTCTTGGAGGAAACCCTTCTGCTCTGCTCCTGCCAGCCAAACGGCAGGTCTAAATCATGCGTTTTGTTGGAAGGTTTTTCTGGTTAAGACTTGCGGGAAGGCGGCTATTCATCAGCCTGCACTTGAGACTGCTGCGGTTCTCTCTGGACTCCCTCCATCACCTGCACGGTTCGGGTTTAAGCGGCAGAGCCTAATTCGGGGGGACTTATGTGTCCAGCTGAGATGCCCCGGGATGTGCCTGACACTCAGCAGGAGGCAGCGCGGAGCCAGAGCAGCAACATTAACCGAGATGCTCACACCTCAACTGCAGAAAGAGGGAGAATTTTACCCCATAAAACCGGCCCACAGCACATTGCAACACTTTATTTCTCTCCTGCTGGCATATATTCTTTTCCTGAAAAATCATACCTTTATCCGAACTTTTCAGCATATACATCTGTTTTTTTATTTATACTGCACATATTAACTCTTATGGAACGAGTCTAGAAGACTTATGAAGTAACTGAGCAAAAATGTACATCACGAGGGCAGTTTATATGCAAATGTCCAGGCTGGGAAGGCATAAATTGCATTTTGAAAGCGAAAAGACTCTAAAATATTTTCTTCAGGGATCAGCCCTGCAGCAGGGCAAGTCAAGAGTCCTAATTCACAGCTGGATGCAGACACTAAAATACCACAACATGAGACACCTAAATTAAATAATAGTCTTGAAATAAACCGAACATTTACTTTGTAGCTTCTTCAATATTAGATTTATATTTGGCATCCATAAAGTATTTGGAATCTCTCTGCTTTCCAGGGGAAAGCGAGGGCAGGTACTTGGAACTCCATCCTCCGCGCTGCATAGCTGAACTCTGGGTGACACCGCACATTTTCATAGAAGTTGGTCATTATGAAATAAAACATGCTTATTTTAGGAAGGCAATGCGCAGGCGAGGAGCCGCACACGTGTGAAGTGCGCGGGTGGCTCCAGCCAAGGGATGCTCCAGCGAACTGCTCCAAGCGAACTCCAAGCGCTCCGCCTGCTTCCCGGCCTTGGCAGCGGCGCCGGCCAAAGACTCTCTTGGCATCCCGGCCCCAGGCTGACAGCCATTAAACTGCAAAACCAATCAATTAACGGAGATCGCACTGGATTTGACTTATCCTAGATATGCCTGCGCAAACATTTGATTTCAGTTAGTAATACAGCAGCTGACCCGGCTCAGAAACCAATTTCATCCCATTTATGCACATTTTCTTCTTCAGAATAGATCTGTCTTTTAAACATTTACCTTGAAGAGATGCCCTGGACAACTAGGGGATTTTGGCTCTTGCTCTGCACTGAACGCTGTTTGGTAACATTTTCTAAGCTCTACTCTGCGGCACGTGCCATTTTCCTACCGTTTTCTAGCTCAGAGGAGGCTGCGCTGCAGAACACGCTGCACAGTGGTGTTACAGGTAACTTTTGCTTTATTTTGGGCCAGCCTGGTACTCATTTTCACATACAGAAATCCTTTTAAATAGAACGCCAAACGAAGGCTGGCAGCAGTATAATTTGTGTGCTATCAGCTTCTACCCCATGCTCTGATTACAGCAGTGGAGGCCCTAGACCACAATCTTGCCTGCTCAACTCAGCCTGCCCATTTTGCTGCTTTTTAAATGGTTATTATTCCAACCACCAAAATTAAAGGACGACTGTCTCAGAGTTTAGCGTACTTTTTTGGGAAACTTCTTTTCTTGAGCCTCAAATCACACACACACACAAAATGCCTTGGCCTCTTTCGATAATTAATCTGTGCAAGATACAACAGGGCCACCAGGGCTAGTGTCTTACGGCTCTTTTTTAGAATACATGTTCTGTTGAGAGACTCTCCTCAGATTTTAGATGATTTAGTGAAATTGGATTAATCATTGTGGTTTTAGATGAGCAAAAGCTTTTCAAGGAAAGTCTTAGGGAATTTTATGACTATGAGAAGTTATATGCAAATGCCATTACCAAAGTAAGCCACATCATCAGGCATCAGTAACACAATGTATATGAGCAAAATAAACTATTATCTGTACACAAATGCTTGTGCTCACCCATCTGAGCATGTAAAACTGGCTTTAACCTACAGATTGAGCAGTGAAACCTTCTCTGCTACCTAGCGGTTCCAGCTGCTTTTCCCTATATTGCTCCAGGAGCCCAGGAGGAAGCCCGCACACACACGGGGCCAGGCTAATCCTCGCGGGGCGGCGGGCCCCGCAATGCAGGACAACCACATTCCTGCCATTCCGCTGCCTCGGAGCCGCCGCAGCAGCCCTGCCTGCCCCGCAGGCTACGGACACGCGGAAATCCCAAGAAATGGGCACACGGGCAAATCAACCGATGCTCCTAATTAACCTGTCGCTGCCAAAATAAAGTTTGCAGGGGGTTCCTGCTTTCAAAATCTATTTTTTTTTCCTCCAGCTTGCACAGATGTTACTTAAGCTATAGCAACTTCCCATGCAGAATACTGGAGCAGTCTATTTGAGGAGTCATTTGCTGTTAAAAAGTTCACAGTGGTTCAGCTGAAGAAGCCAATGTGCACCAAATAACACATGGCACAAAGACAGGAATTTCAGCTCAGGAACGCTGCATTTAACCCAACTCCACACGAATATGTTATTGTCAGCTGCAGAAGAGAGCATAATGGCTAGTCACACATACAGGTGAAAATACACTGTGAAGTCTTGTGGCAGAAGGAAATCCCAAATAGCAGAGAATTTCAATATTGTGAAACAATCCTTTGTTTAACTATTGTGAAACCTGCATATTTTGAGCTGTTTAGAAACATCACTAAAGGAATATTTCAAAATATCGATATATAGAGAGATACCTAAATGAAACACCCCTTCAAAGGCAACACCACTTAAAATCACCTCCAAACATGTAGCTGATGATAACAAAAGCAGTGGCACGTGGTGGTACTGCTGTGTCCCTCAGGATTGCTTTCTGATTGAAGATGTTGGGCAAAATGAATCCCATTTCCTTAGGCATTTCATGAAATATCTCCTGTGGGATCAAGGAGGTCTATTGCAACAACTCTCCACCCATTTTGAGTAATAATTTCCATCTCAGAAGTATTCTGCAAATGTGTAGATGCTTTCTTTTCAAAAGGAAACTGAAGCAACTGGCATCACACATGGGCATGATCTATATACATATTTGAACAGCCTTGTGCTATGACTCCCTTTTCTGAAGATGTCTGCATATGCATAAGGAGGAGCACACAGGGTACACGCACGCACGCACACAGGTGAAAGAGAGGCACAGAGCAGCGTCCAATGCACCAGCCAGGTTACAGCCTTTGCAAACCCTTCCCTTTGCTTGCTGGGATCCTGCAGCCCGAGCTCCTTGGAGGAGCAGATTTGCAAGGGCATTTCTGCAGTTACCTGGCTCTGGAGCCCCCTCTTTCCTCCCCAAACCTTCATTTTAACCACATCTATGAGACTCCTCAGAAGTCCCTGAAGTTCCCCAAGCTGCATCTTAACAGAGCCGTGGTAAAGCCTATGCCCATAGTGCAACCAGGAATGGCTCACACCTCCGCGAGCACCAGGCAGCCTGGGGAAATGACCCTTTCTGAGAGCCCAAGACGACACATTCCAGCAGCAGCTCTCGGCTGCTGAGGCTAACGTCCTGTTTCTAATTATAAAGCCTTTTATCCTTCTGGATTCATCAGTAAACACTGCTTGTTTTCTATAAAAAGTCCACTTACCTGCCCTGACAGAAGCATTTAAATACAGTTTGGAACTTGGGTCTCTACGTCACTGTCACATGTAACCGGAGCAGCAACTTAAACCCTCGGTTTCCTCGAGCCCTGATTTCTGAACAACTTCAGCCACGTCTGCCCCAGGCAGACCCGGCTGCATCGAAGGAGCCAGTGCTCCCACTGCCCCCGTTAACAGCACAGGAAAGGGCACCCAGCACCACCGCATCCATGGGAATCCTGAACGGAGTCCACAAGACCCCCAGCCCATCCGGAGGAAGGTGCAACATCCTCGCCAAAGCAGATGGTGCAGCACGTCTGGCCGCCTGGCTAAGAGCCCAGGGTCTCATGCCTTTAAATCAGTGGAAAGCTCGAGCAGAGCGAGGCCGGTAGCGGGTGAGCAAGGCCAGCCTGGCGCTTCAGCATGCCTTCTGCATGAGCAGCCTTTCCTCAGTCTGGAACGGAGCTTAGCACGACCCAGGCAGGAAGCATTTCGTCCCGGAGCGCAAGGAAAACCGGGACACGGGGCAAGGACCGCTCCTTCGCGCATCCACCTCCACCCAGACGGTAAGGCAGGTACCGCCTCAAGTGACACAAGGGAGTTTCACAGTGAAATCTATGTCAGAGAACACTCACCCAAGACAGCCCTCCAGCACGCTCTAGTTGTCCTCTCACAACCCAAATTTTTGGATTTGTTTCTTTTCATTCACTCAGAAGCCTCCAAGGAGCACCCAGAGTTAGCAGAGGCCACATGAGACACGCCGGCCCCC
>JAWLRI010000139.1:2366833-2444452 GCA_034781795.1 Crypturellus tataupa | reverse complement strand
GAAGGCCAGACTCCATCCGTTAGCTTGGAATAGGGCCATTAAGGAAGGGAGAAGGTGCACATGGCACGTGAAACTGCAGGAAGGGCAGCAAACCAGTGCAGACAGCACTGCAGCCCTGGAAAAGCTAGTGCAACCGGCACCCGTGCCAGCCGCTGCTCCAACCAGAGCAGCCTCGCGCCAGGGAGCAGCTTTTCAGGCACCCAGAGCCAGCAAAAAGCACTGGGTTTGTCCTCTTGCCAGCTGCACCACGATGCTACGACAAGTAAGCTTTTCCACATGATTATGCGCGAGTAGATTAATGATCACAGGAGTCTGTGGCAGCTCCAAAAAGCGCGGAGAGTCACACAGAAGAAAAAGAGGCAAGAGAGCTATGTCCAACGGCACCAAACTAACTCTCCCCAACAAGATTGTGCTTGTATCTCACAACGGCGCTAGCAGAAGCAGAGGCATCCCCACGTACCACACACATCTTCAGGTACGTCCTGGAGCCTTATCGCTTCCAAAATAATTCATATGAAATTTACTATCACAAAGGAAAACCAAATAAAAGGATTAAGCGTTTTAATTTTCTGAAGTATTTCAGCCCCAAGATCGCCCCAGCTTCAGATGTTCTCAGCACACAGTGTTTTAAACGTCTCGGCTGGTCTTCCGAGGATCCAGCTATGTTTTAACACGCTGCACAGCTTGGGATGCCCAAGTCAGAGCAGGTCCTACAGCCCTACAGGATGCCCTGGGCTCTATCGCAGCACTCCAGCGTCTAAACGGAGGTTTCAGCTGATGTATTTATCACTTAATCCAAACCCTCATACAAATCTTCAAACCTGCACATATAATTTAGAGCAGCAAATTAATTAGCATTCTTTTGTGGGGAAGGAGCGTTTGTATTTCGGTTTAATCATCTGCTTATGGATTCGGATAGAGCATAATAGCTGCTGGAGAACAGTAGTGTTGGCAAGAGGACGGTTTCCATGGAGAACAAAAAAGGTCAAATCATAATTTATTGAAAAGAATTCAAGTCTGCGTCAGTCAAGACTGACACAAACACTTCTAAAATCATAATAAAAAATGGGCATCTCTGCCAATTGTTTGCAACGCTTATCTTCTGCGACTTGAAAGCAAGGCTTCAGGAAAAGCTGTCACGAAAATATATTTTTACGACAAATGACAAGTTGGCAGAAAGATAATGCAGGTGAAAAATAACTAAGGGAAACAGAGATACCTGTCATGCAATCGTGGGGTGAGAGATGCAACACAGAATTTAATTTCTGTAATTAAATGTCAGATTACAAGACGCAAGAATATAATTAGCACAGCGTAATTCAGTGCCATTCTGATGGAACCGGAGCCTTGTGTACTCACCACACAACTTGTACAAAACAACACAAGCTGTTCAAACAAACTGACATTTTTAATTCCTACTTGTAACAGACCTTTATTATCACTTTCTGAAATAAAATGTTTATTAAGGATACAAACTCTGAATACTTTGGAAAGTAGCAGTCTAGCAAGCAATTTACCATAAAATAATTAAGTCAAGTTAATTTTGTGTTGTGTTTCCATTAAATAGAGTTGAGAGATTACTTCAAAATGAAGTACCACTGCATGGAGAAAAAAAGTAAATACAATTCTGAAATTAATAAGTATATTATTTAACTGGACTATGCTACAACCTTATGGATTGAAAAAGAGATTTGTGCATTGCTGTCTATAGGGGAGAGGAGGAAAAGGAAGCCATCAGATGTAATTCAGAATATAAGGGAAGTCTGATGGACTTCATGGTGTTCTAAGTAAACCCCTTATTACACAATTAAAATAGCCTCTCCCACAAACCACTTTTTAAAACTCAAGGGACTCAAATTGCATGAAAATCCAAAGCACTGCAGACAAATACTTGGATACCTCCTTACGGACAGGTACTTCTACAGGCATCCTCATGCCCACAGACTGAACAGTAACAACCAGTGCTCCTGAAGCTAGGCAAAAGCCAAAGCCCTTACGTGGAGAGAGAAAAAAAAAATAAATAAGTAAAAAAAAAAAAAAAAACCCTCAAATCTTTGCAAGTAAAAATTGGCAAAAATAATAATGGAAAAAAAAATAGAGTTTTTCAGTATTTACTTGGCTCTAAATTAGTTCTTGAAGCTCTTCTGCATTGGAGTACATTCCCAAACTGGTACTGATCCTAGCTTTAAAAAAAGTCCTAATTTTTTTTAAATCAAGGTCAAAGCAAGTAATCCTGCATTTTGTGCATTTATCTCCAATTATATTCCCAATGTGAATCGTGTTACTGCCTGCCTTAATCTCATTTAAGGAAAGATTAACCTTTCTTGACTTTTCACCATAGAATCAACTCTTGAGAATTACAATGGGAAAAGGCACACGTGACGCCTGGGGCATCCGGTGTCACCCAAGCGACGCTCCAATCCCTGCACATCAGCTATATGGTGAGGCAGGGACTAGTTAGCATTGCATGGATAAACCTATATTTCTTGATTTGGGAGTTAGAAAAGTCAAAGGATGTGTTAAAACAGCATTCAAGGTAGAAACGCTTCCTAATTGCTGAGCGCTAAGGAATTACTTGAACTTCAGGGTAAGAAAAAGGGCACAGAGTGTCCTGTAGCTGAAAATAGGAACTAAAATATTAATTTAGGCCACATCTCCGGAAGATGAGCACTGCCGACAGCGGACACGTCCTCAGGGAGGCACTAAGAGTCCCGCTCCTCCCGAAAGGAGGGACGGTCCCGCAGCCAGGACCTCTGCTCCCCTCTGCTCTGCAGCGCTCGAGCAGCAGCGCAGGGCTCCGTCACCGCCCACGCTTCACGGGCAACACCTGAGCTCTGCAAATATAACTGGTAGCAAAACCCCTCCGCTGCAGAGCCGCACACTGTGCAGACTGGAGGCGTAACGACACACGGGCACGAGCTTAAAGGCAGCTCTGTGGTGAGCGAAGCGCCTGGACGCGCGCACGCAAGGTGAGGCACCCGCTGCCGCCTGGGATGCTGGCTCTGCCAAATACTTTCTTAAGCTAATATTGATGTTTGAACCGCAGCTCGGATTCGCTCACTGAGGTAAATGGGCCTTTCTCGTGGATTGCTGTTCCTGGGGCTCTGCCAGGGCAGGCATCAGACTTTGTTAGTGACAGCAGGACCAGCCCCGGCCGGACACCGCTCACAGCACCCGTCACGGGGCTTCCTGCTCCCGTCACGTAAACACGTAAATAAGCACGGCAAACATCACCCTGCTCAACTGCACACAGCAAGGAGCCATTCAAAAACATAACTTCTTTTAAAATTAAAATTCTTTCAATGCAAAGACTTTTTTTAAGTATTATTCTTACAAGTCCTTGAATTGAGACTTTATTTCATTGCCATGGGACCACCACGAAGCTCATCCTGCCTGAGGAGCATCTGCTGCGGCTCAGCCCAGCGAGCGAAACTCCCCTTGGACAGCGCGAGCCTCACAGTCCACGAGGCTTCAGCCTGCACTGCCAAGGACGCTGCTCTTTCAAACAGGAGGGGGTTGAGACAGACAAAATTTTCCTATGAATATCATCACATTTAAGATAAAAGGGTAAACGTATTTTTTCATAGCACATAATTAACCTCTAAAAGTTTGTATTGGATATTTAAGACCAACTAATCCGCAGATTCTTTAATTGTTTGTAAATTGCTGCCTCTGTAATTACAGTAGATGAGATTAAAAACCATTTGGAGGACAGCAGCAGCAGAGGCTTCGGAGCAGAGACAGGCAGAGATCGCTTTCCATTGTGGTTATTTATTTTTAATACGTGCTTCTCATTACCTTCTATTATTCACTGCCATAAAAACAGCATGTGACAAGACTAGATGCTCTGTAAGCCCCTGGTCGGCTCCTGTGCCAGCTCAGTTAAGAACAGCCTCTTGCAAATTACTAAATTCCTTTTCAAAAAGATGGAAGACAACCTAATTTGAAGTCACCCATATGCCTTTTTCTCCCTTCCCTGTCTCCCTTCTACTTCCTCTCATCCAGTAACCTAACTAAGGTAGAAAAGTTAAAACTGCTTCTAATACATTTGTTCTTTCTACTACGATTTTCGTGTGGAGGACGCCAAGTGACCGTATCACATTCCCAGCCCTCACGCCAAAGAAAAGGCACGAGGAAGGGCAGAATATCCTGAACGACAGATGGCCAGAACTGCCACCAAGCACAGGAGTCCCCAGGCCATCCGTGCCCTGAGAAGGGGCTTCTGCTGCACAAACGGCCTCAACCCTGCGCTGTATTTCTGTACTTCACTGCCCAAAAACATCATTGGCACTAAGAAACCTAAAATATTTTATTACCCTAAGTCATGACTGACATTCTGTGAAGAACACGAGATTCTGCGTGTTTGCAAAGAAAAGGTACCAGAACCCAGATCTTCTATTCACACACACACACAAAAGTAAAGATCCACTAAAGTATCTAAAAAAATAAATAAAACTGGTTTCGCAGACAGTAAAGCCATTTGTTAACAGCATAGGAAAAACAATAATCAGTCTTCATTGGAAGAAAAAAAATAACTATAAACAAGAGCTGAATTCAGGTAACAGCCTAACTTCACACCGCGGTGCTGCAGGTGTCCAATGACGAGCACCAGTTCAATGCAATCAGCTAAACTGAAGCGGTTGGTTTGCATTTCAGCTCCTGCGAGGTTACACACAGAGGTCCCAATCTTCTTAATGGGACACACCGATGCCTGAGCTTCTGGCCAGTTCACGTGATGACAAACTGAAAAGAGAATTCCTCTTACAGCCAGGAAAAAAAAAAAGAAACAAAACAGAAACCCCACAGAATCGGGAGAAAACACACGAACCAACGTCGGAAGCATCGCGTCTGCCCTCCAAATCCATCAGGCAGCTCTTTTATTAGGGGAAGATTTTTATTAAGTGAGATGGCTGCAGAAGTGGCAGCTTTAATGCAAGCAAGGAAATGATACAGAACTAAATGCTCTCAAGAACTCGCCTAGACAAAATACACTGCTAATCTGCTCTCCAAAATATCTATACATTAAGCCTTTATAGGCAGAATAACTCTTGTCCTGAGGTTGTAATTGCCATTGATTTGCTCTCAGAGACTATATTAATCATTCTGTAATGAGGCACTTTTGCAATTAGCATTACGGATCCATGTTAAAGAAAAGGATGGCTCTTTTAACACGTGCGGGAAAGTAGTTTTTAAACTTTTTTTTTTCCTTTAAAAATCAAGGTCTGATATTCCTGTTTCCAGAGACTGCAATATGTGAAGTCTTTTTTCTTCTAATTTCTACATATAGTTACAAAGCAAAGGCAAAGCTTCTCCCTTTAGATCCCTACAGAAGCATTTCATAATTGTATTTAACTTGTATTGGGACACTTAAGAAAATCTCAGTGCAAATTAATTTGCTAGCTATTTAGCAGGGGCAGATGGGTTAAAATGAAGAGACACAAGGTCTCACAAGAACAAAAATCCCTCTGACACCACCAAAAAAAAAAAAAAAAAAGGTGCAGAGCTAGGTTTAAGCTCCATCTTTTTAATAGAGAGAAAAATAGACCAGCAGCAGCCAGGTGAACCCTCTCTCCGAGCTCAGCACTGAGGCCCTGGCACCGCACGTTCACTGCTGCTCTGAACCTGCCCTGAGCTACGGCTGTCGCACAATCTCCTCCTAAAACAACCAAGTCCCAATCTGGGAGATTGGACCGTAACTCCATTTTAGGCTTATTTACTCTTCCATTTTCCTGTAAAAGCTAATTTCTGAGCAAGCTAATAGCCTCTTCCATCAGAGCAGCATTGAGTTGTAAGTGCAGTGATTACACAGGTGGTTTTCATTCCAAAAAAATTTGTAACAAAAAAAAGAGAATCGGACAAAACCAGTAGGAGATTCTGCTGCTTTAATTTACAATCATATTACAAATGTGTTTCATGTATAACCAAATATACTATAAACTAATACCAATATGCCAAATGATTATACAGATATACCATCATTATATAAATGAAATGGTTCATAGACAAAAAAAATCCATTTGCCCAAAATTCTATGAAGGAAAATACTAAGTTTATCTGGCTGAAGATGGTTTTCAAGTCAGGCAGAAGTTGTTTCAAATGCTGCATTACTGCAATACCAAAGCGAGACCCTGCAGCAGCCGGGCCTCTGACTTCTCATTCACATTCCAGCCTGAGCCCTGGGGAAACCAAACACCGCAGCCGGGTCACACACACAGAGTGCAAAGAGCACAGATAACACTCACCCCCCCAGTGGAAGTATTGACACATTTCCCACTTTTGAAAGCAAAAAGAAAAGGCCAGCAGCTGGTGTACAAGTCTAAGGACAAGCTCCATGCTAGAAGAGCATTTTGGCTATCACCTATTCAAACATTCTGGCATCGCAGGTCTGTGTTTCAACACACACTAACAGTTTCAACAGTAGCTCATGGTAGCACTGGGCCTTTCTTCATTGTGGAGGGAGTGTTTGAGCTGTGAAGCATCCTGCCCTGACACCCTGCCCTGCATGAGGCTTAATGAAACCTCCTGCCCTAGAGAAGAGGCTCTCCTGTGCTCAGCAGCTCTGGGCATGGCGAGGGAGGCAGCCCCAAAGCCAAACCTGGATAAGGAAACGTCTCCCAACCATCCCCTCATGCTCCGTGTCCTGCATCCTAATTCCTGACGGATTCCCTGCACTTCACCGATCCTTTAGCTTGCCCCTGATCTGACCCACCAACTGCTGCAGCAGTTCCGTGCCACAAAATTCCCCCGCATCCGTGGGAAACACGCCAAGGCTTATCCCCACTGCACGAACAGGCTGACAAGGAATTTCACACGAGGGTTAAGACCCTGCTCCCTACCTGGATGAACTGAACCCGCAGCAGTCAGTGTGGTGCGGGGCACACACGCACACCCAAGGAGAAAGCAAGGGGAGCTGCACAGCTCACCCGCGTGCAACGCTCGTGCTCCTGGGCCGGGCGGCCTTAGCTGCTGCAGTCGTTAAACCCGCCGCTCTCTCGCACTAATGTGATCTCCAGAGGTCCCTTCCCACCTAAAGGATTCTCTGATTCTCTTGCAAGAAAGGCACTTTGTCAATACACGGAGATGAGCTTGGACTGCTGCCCAAATGCTAATGTGATGAGATCTTTAAAACACAAAAGAGTTAAAGCTAATCAGCGTAAGAGTTAGTAGGCTACATCAATAAAATCAATCCTAGAACTAATAGAGAGGCCACTCAGTTTCCCAACACTTCGGCAACATCTTATTAAAAATGTATTTCAAATCATGTATTTCCTATGAAAACAGGATCACTTAATGGAATCAAATATTATTCTACTCACTTCTTTGCAAATTTTCAATATTGTTACTACATCTTCTGCTTGTCTGAATAAAGTACTAAAGCACATCTCACTACTAGGCCTAGATTCTGTTTTACATCAAAGGGAAAATCAAATTTGCTCCTGCAGAGGAAATTTCCACAGATCAGAAGAGCTTGTTTCACTGTGTACAGCCCAGATGCCACTCAGAAAAAAATCATGCTGTAAATTTAATAACATGTTCAGATTATGTATTATTAGTGTAAAAGTAGTAGACCATTTTCTCCAAACTTAACAGCCACACTTCCCATTCCTGGAAAAATCTTTAGTCACAAAAAAGAAAATTTATGAAAATTACACGGGACTGATCAGAGCTAGCTGAGCTCAATTCTCATCTTGATCTTGTCTCTCATCAAAGTCATCACCAGAACTTTTATAAACAGCTTAGAGTAAATCTTCATTTGTATTGTGCCTTAATAGCAGAACTTCACGGGTACATCACTTTAGCTAAGTGCCATTTAGTCTCCAAATTGCACGTCTAAGCAATAGCTCACACTTTGTGTTGACTAAATCCACTAAAAATCAGCACGTCTTCCTTGGCTTTGACAGCCAGGCGCAGGCAAACGCGCTCGCAGCATCAGTGCCCACGGGCACTCGCTCTGCGCGGGCTCCTCCTCGGACACAGCCCTGACCTGGCAGCCCTGCTGCAGTGATCGGGGAGAAAACAGGCAGAAAACAAGTAATAGTTCCCCAAAACAGCAAGGACACTTCAAAAGTTCAAAGGAAGGGTAGGAAACAAGGAAACGAGGGGAAAAACACATCGGGTGCCTCCTTTCTAAGGGGAAGCCACCCAATATCCCTGCTCAGGAGCTGACCTGCCCAGCACACTAGCAGCACCTCCAGGTGCCAGTCCCACATTCTCTCACGTCAGTGTCTTTCTCTACACTCCATTCTGCAATCTTGTTCCATTCTTCTCCTTTTTGGCTATCTTCTTTCCATCTTATTAATAATATTGCTGTCCTTTTCTCAGGGGCAGGAAGGGAGGGAGGAACTTGTTCCTTTTCATCCTAATATCCGTATTCCTTCTGTGCTTAGGGCACTTCCTTGAAACCACACAGGCCAAACCGTTCCCATGATTTGCTGCAACTGCCACTGCAAAGTCCTTGTCTTTATTGGGTTCAAGGTGGAAGCAGATCACAAACCGTGCCAATAAACCCCGTGCGTTTCCCGAGGAGCTGATTAGCAATCCCGCGCATTTGGAGCGAACGTGCCATAAAACCGCAGGGTTTCAGGCCGTCTCCCTGTCGGACCTTGACCCCGAGGCTGCTGAGGAGACCCGAGTACTGCATGATGCAACGGCAACTACAGCACGGGGGCTACGGCGCGGCGGGACTCAGCGAGACGCTGCGCTGCAACCAGGAGAAACCTGCTCCTGCTTGAAGCGGCCTCATTCTGAGCCCAGCAGGCACTTTTAATAAAGGTGCAATTTATAGCCTACCTATCCCTGTGAACTAGAGTTTCTCATTCCCCTTCTCTCTCTTCCAGCTCTCGTTGGGTTTCAGGCAGTGAATTCTTCCACCGAATGCTTCCTCAAGCGCCCGTCTGCCTCCAGCAACTGAACTGCAGTAACCCCCTTGCTTGGAGGACACGTTAGCCTCAAAAATCAGCCTTGCTTTAAGAAGCTAATCCAGAGTAAAACCGTGTATACTCCACCATGAGAAATGCATGACCCCAGCTCCTACAAGGGGAGTCTCGCCCATCAGGATTTAATAGAGTTCTTTATACATTTCTGGAATGTTATCTTCAATATTTTCAGTACGTTAGCTGCAAGAAAACAGACCACACGGATCATCACGATCAGCTCTGGAGTTTTTCAGCAGTGCTACCTTCTGACAGAGCACAGCTTCCCATCCTCGTGCACTTCCTTTAGGATATGTTCTGCACCGTTACCAGAACACCTCTGCACTCACGCTCTCCGTCCTCCCTAATGCCTCCAAGGATCCCGAGAATCCGGCTGCCTTCAAGCCCGCACTTAAGTCATTCACTCCGGAGTCGTTCCAGCGCGCGGACGGCGCAGCACGTTCCTGGCACCGCTCTCAGCAGGGAGCTGCAGGGACCCTCTTCTCACCCGAGCCCGTGGCAGGGCCGGGTCTGGGATCGGCAGATGCTCTCACACCGCTCGCTCCATTAGGAAGGGCCTAACCTGATCCTAGGCAAGAGCAAAACATTTCACTTGTGGCAATAAGTGAAAATGTAATTAAAAATCCGCTTCACAAGCATTCTGCATGCCAGTCGTGATGGTATTCATACAGTTACTACAAACATCTTCTACGCATCTGGGGATTTGGGGTTTTTGGTCTTGTTTTAGGATGACAAATGTTTAAACTATTGATTTGTGCTGCTGCACAGCACTTCCTTCCCCATCATTCAAAGGCTGTCCGAGAACTCCCACCTCTCCTTCCCCACACTTCAGCACCAAAAACGTGCCGGAAGGATCGGTGTATTTTCCTGTTGATTATTCCAGCACATATTTCCCACTAAGGCACCAGACTGCCCTAGCAGTCTGATAAGATTCTTCCCAAATACCTTTCAAACCCTTCTGTGCAAACAGATCCTTAACAGAGCAAAGCGAGGATGCCAGAGAGCAGGTCTGCACGCTCTGCTTATCAAGTTTATTCACTCTTCAAGAACGAAGCACATCCCCAACCCAAACAAGGAGAGCTGCTCCCAAACTGCAGACTCGGATGTCACCACAGGTCAACAGCTTTTTATCTCTGCAGATGCTGGTTATCAGGAAATAGTATTAGTTAAAGCAGCCTCACATACGAGTCTGCACCGCTAGCAGAACTGCCTTGACATTCTTCATATCCAGTAAGCCCAGACACTGCTGCTATTGCCACTATCCCTGCAAAAAAAGCGAAACGAAAAACGAACACGCACTCGGTCTGATACTGCTTACACATTGCACAGGCTTTCACAGCTCTGGTTTTCTAGGCGATGTAAATGCCTCAGTCCTATCACTGCATACACTTTTAAAGCATGTCCTCCAGCAAGTATTTCTTGCCTGCGTGAGCTCTCAGCAAGCAGAGCCTTGATTCAAACTGGGCTGCAGCAAACCCAATTCTGACCGTCCAGAGCAGATACTCAACCCAGGGCAGAGCTGAGGCACAAGGCACCTCAGGTCTTGCCACTTCCCACTGCCTTGTCCCAGGAAAGGGTGCAGAGAGAGCTCCAGGCAGGAGGAAATCCCCACGTCCAGGCTGAGATCTGGATACAAGTCTGTGAAATGCTCCTCATTTACAGTTCTGCCCTTGAAGCATTAAACACCAAGTGCCCCAGTGCTGTCAACGAATAAACTGATAAACTCGTAACCAGTTTAATAAAACAAAGAGTAACTATAGAAATATAATTGCAGGGACTTGCTTTTAGGGTAAGTTTCCTGTCACATTCATAAGAGTAAAGAAGCTGGACTGGTAGAAGTGAAACATTTCTTACTGAAATATGAAAGTTGAAACATGCAAGGAAATGAAAAATGAAAAGATCAACTGGAAATGTCATTACTTCAGAAAAAGAAGAGAGGGAGAAAGGGAAAAAGAAGAGTGAAGCCACCAGCAAATCAGTGCCAGGAGCACATAAGGCGCCGCAAACAGGGTGCTGAGCTTTCGGCTGCCCTGGCACGGGCTGCGCGGGCAAAAGCTCCCGTGCATCAATCTGGGGAACAAGACTGGACAACTGAACAGTTATCCCAGCTGGAAAACTCACGGTAAAACAATTTCTACAGAAAAGCTGCCATTCTTAAAGGTGAATTTGTAGGACAGGAATCAGTGCTGATTCATGGGAGAATTCTTCTAACCATAAGGAAGATAAGCAGAGAAGGGATTAACTTTTCAGATTTTCTCATTGTTTTAAGTATTTGAAAATACTTATTTCAGTTCCTCTTTGTCCCTGTATGTTGCTTGGGATGCGCATGCCCGTGGTGCTAAAGCAATGGCACTTGACACCAGCAACACCCAAGCCATCCTCCTGCCTTTCCTTTCTCTTGCAGCACACGAGGTCTGGGCAGGATTTGACAGCCCAGCAGCGCTCTGCCCTCCTGAACCCTGGCAGTGACCCAGCGGATTTGCACTCGGCTGCTAATCACAAGCCTGGCTGTGGCCATTTCCCATGACATAGCTGGAATTCCCCGGCCTTGCCCTCTCGCCTCCGCCAGCCGGGCCATACGGAAAACATTTGCTGCTCCCTCCCCACGGCGCCCAGACGAGCTGCAGCCTCCTGCGACCCACACGCAGGGCTGCCAACCCTCCCACAGCCCCAGGAACCTCCCCATGACCCACGCGCAGGGCTGCCCCACAGCCCCAGGGACCGGAGCGCATTGGCTCCAGCTCCCGTGGGCCGGGTCTGCTCCTGCCGACCCGCTCTCAGCAGCAGCATCACAGGCAGCACAAGGGGCAGGTGCCATTTGCAAACTAACAAAACAACCTCTCCATACACACACCTAAGTGGTATTTTTAATAAAACCAACAGGTCCATTTCTATTCATGATGCTGGCTGCAACTGCAGGTTCCCCTAATGTATCGCCCTATTTCTCAGTGGTGCATAAAATTCTTCCAGGTTATTTTATTTTTCTCTGCCAAGATGAAGCGAGAAATTCCCTGACTTTTCAGGACAGGGCACAGCTAAACATCTGTTTCCTGCTGATATATCAGGAGAGTATTTAAGCACTTTCCAAAGCCTTTCTAAAACGTATTTATTTATCAAAAATTTTAGACAATTCCATCAGTGTCCAATTTTCTTCATGATACCATTAAGTGCCAGAAGCAGTAGATTTCAAGCATGTGAAAGCTTTCATTCAAAGACTACAGGTATCCCAATAGTTTGGCGTAAATAATTCATTCCAAGTGAAATGGTAACAGCACTGCACGTTGTCATGAACTCTACGACAGCGTGTGCACGTGGAGTTCGTCTGGGCTGTATTAAGAGAAGCTGCCTAAGAGCAACTGTGCCACAGTACAGCAAGCACCCCCAGGCATGCAAACAAGTAGCTACTATGGGAGATAGGAGAACGTACCCCTACGTGAAACCATCACAGGAGGCTATCTAAATATTCCCCAGGTCTATCATCAGCACTATCCTACATTCATTTGTACAAAGTTATTCAACTGAAAA
This sequence comes from Crypturellus tataupa, assembly GCA_034781795.1. Classification (NCBI taxonomy): domain Eukaryota; kingdom Metazoa; phylum Chordata; class Aves; order Tinamiformes; family Tinamidae; genus Crypturellus; species Crypturellus tataupa. Next base: position 2,431,994 of record JAWLRI010000139.1, on the reverse strand, counting down.
TACTCGCTCTGAATTTTCAGAATATTGGCTGTTTACCTATTGCTTTTCCTTCAGCAGTTACAAATTGGACTCGTGACACGGCCTTGCCCTCTATTTCCCCAACCTCAGCCTCTCTCTCCGTGTCGTAATTTATCTCTCCCAGCAAGTGTTGACTAAAAACCTCTGCAAGCGCCTGCGCTGTCAGGGCCAATTTGAGCACAAATACATTGGCCAGGTAGGAGCGCGGCTCTCCCGGGCCGTGACGCAGCGCCAGAACCGCGGCTGGGTTCACGGGGGATGGAGTGTGCAGGCTCCCAGCTGCAGCGCGCAGCGAGGGTGATCTAACCGCAGTCCCAGGTGCTCTCTTGAGCAGCTATGTGGAGCACGGGCACTCCAGGCTGTGCAAAACACGGTGTAAGACCCCACTCAGGTACATTAGACCTTCAGTTTATTAACAACCGTGAAATACCGACAGAAACAAAAACTAAAAGTTGAGACATACTTACTACAGAGTTCATGAGCACGCCTCTAGGTTTGGGCTGCTCTGAGGTAATGACATATGCTTGCATAGCCATAGCTTTTTTAAATAAAGCAGAAAACAGTAACATTAAAGTCTTATTTATTATTAACACAGCTTTTCTCATGTGCACACGTGGGACAAATTATTAAATTTGAATATTCCCCATCCTTAGCTTCCTCCTATCTGTGTGACTTGGGCAGAGGACACCGACCGGCACGGTGCTACTGGAATGGCAGCACCAGCCAAGGACCTGTCGGAGCCCAACAGAGATCCAGTAGCACCTGGTCTCCCTTCTTTTTCCTCCGTCCTCTCCGAATATTTTCATTTATGCCCAGGCACCAGCAGGGGAATAAAAGCAACTTGAGCCATCGGTTAATCAGGTTGTCGGGACAAATGGTCCGGGCTGGGAGGGTTTGGATGACAGGGGACACACATGGCTCCCACGTGTGCACTCTAAGAATCTTACTGGAAAAAAAAAAAAAAGAAAAAAATCTGACATACACATCTGAGTCCAAGGATGTAATTCAGTAACTGTGAAAAAATCATCTCCCACAGGAAGCACTCGGGAAAGCCCCACGGACCATACAGTCATCACAGAGCCTATACATGTATCAGCAGTGATCCCTAAGGAGCCTTCTCCCTTCTCTTTGGTTGTTTTCCCTGGTCACTCTGCCAAGTGTCTTTGCTTGTAGCAGGATCTATTCAGGTCCAGAAGCTAATCCCAAGAATCCAAAGACAGCCTGGAGCTCTTTTTCTCTCACTTACACGATGGGGGAACCGATCCCTTCCAACCAAGATGAGGAACCCGTTCGGCTCAAGCGTCTCGCAACACGGAGCAGAGTAGTTAAGAGCAGCAAGGCGTTTCTGGAGGGAACCCTCCAAACCACAGATGGAGCTGAAACTCAGACCTTGGCTGCCAGCTCTGCCTTCCACCTCCCCACTCGCAGACACCCCGGACTCCAGGGACTCGGCTGGATCGTCCCGGCGAGGCCGCGGGAAGCGGCGCACGCAGCATCCAGGGTCGCGGATGACAGGATTTGCCTCCCTAGACCCACTCAATTCTTTCACTTGTCTTTGACCAGCTTTTTCACATTTCACATTGACTGGGCTCATTTGAGTGCACTCATCTTTACTCAGCAAACCCACTTGTGCCGTAGGACTAATTCCACATTAGCCTAAAATATTTCCCAATGTCAGCTTAACTCAGCCAACATCAAGGTATCATCTCCTCCTACCAGCTTATCACCACAGCCAGGAATCTGACAGTACTTAGATGGACATTTTCACACCATTGTGTAGAGGCTACTTGCAAATAAATGTGAATAATACATCAAGTTCATCAGATGGAGATCAGTAAGAGAACAACTGTGTTTCTACAGTTGCAACCTGACATCACACTCATACAGCTTAAGCTCCTTCCTAGGTCCTTTGACACAGAGCACAATTTACTCTTCTTTCTGATATTACCATTGGAAACACATGTACAAATGTGACAGTGGACTTAATCTGTGCAGATGCCATAAAGTGTGCTCCAAAAAACACAAGCAGACGCTCTGTTTTCCATAATGGAAGGACATTCCAATTTGAAGAACTGGATACCCACATTCCTCATATAGCCCCAAAATGCCCGGCCTGCGACCAAGACAACGACAGTCAGCGGGTGCTGCCATCTCCACCACAGGGTCCTCACAAGCAGGTTAGAGATTGAGCAGACTGTAGTGCCAAAAACACATAACAGCAGCTTTGGGGAGATCCTGTGGCTTTTCCTCCAACAGGAGAGGGAAAAACACTGGTTCTCCAGGGAAAAAGTGGGGAACATCTGCCCACATGGGAAGACATTAAACCTCCGGACCGAGAGCACTCCTCAAGGAGGAGGATTGGCAGCAAGTGATGGCAATGGCTCTAGAAAACAAGCTGGGAACTCCACGGCAGACTAACTGGGAAGCTTTCATGTGCACACCTTATATAATAATCCCAGCAGCCTAACATGCAAGTACAAGCATTTTTATGCAGAGCAAAAGTGGGTCACATATTCAGGAAAAGAACATAGCAAACAGCTTTCTCGCACAGTTTGAGCGAGTCTCGCAGGCCGAAATGAAAACAAGTCGGAACACCAAGGCTTCGAAATGGATACCCACGCGGGGAGCGCACGCGGACCCGAAGAGCACAACTTGCAGGCAGCAGGAGAGGGCTAAACCCGGCTGCCGGCAGCAGCACCTCCTCGCCTGGCCGCCACCGAGTGCCAGTTTGGGGGGAGCTGCCAACCCTCATCTCACTCGCACCAGGATGGTGACGAGCAGCATCTTGCACCTCCCCAACGCAGAACCTCCCCAGCACCCACAGAAACCCTCCAGTCCTCCCTACTATATCTAATCTTTAATTTAGATAAGGAAAAAAATAAAGAAAGAAGGATTCCATCTTAAGGAGTGCCTTGAACTAGCTAAAAGTCTCCAAGTTTTAGCATTAAACGCTAAAAAAAAAAAAAAAAAAAAAAAAAGGATGTAACCCCAATACCATGCGGGCTGAAGAGGACCTCCAGCGGCCACCTGGTTCAGCTTGCCACTTAAAGCAAGGCCAGCTCCATAGTCAGATGCCAGTGCTGTGCTTCACTTTTTCTTAAATGGCAAGCAAACCAGAAAACTGGTTTTCTATGGGAGAAAAGGATAAAAGAAATTCAAATCACAACAGTAAACATGAAACTTGAAAAGGAAAGGCCTAAGTGGAAAGCCCTCCCATGATCTATCCCTGCAGCTGATCCCCGTGCTGTCGGGATGGATGAGGCCAGCTGTTTGCTGCAGAACTTCCTCTGGAAACTCAATCAAGTATCTAAGCACTGCATAATTCCCAAAGTGTGATTTCAAGTTGCACAGAAATGCTGTCAGCGGGTACTCAACTCAGCAGATATTTTCCATGGAGGAAAACGCAATGCCTCAGGCATCCCTGGCATTCTTCTGGCATCTTAATTCTCACAGGTAGCAGAAAAATTCTCCCAGTATCAATATCTGAAATCTTCATAGAGAAATGGGACATGCTCTACAGTTTTACAAGGTTTTATCCTTTAAGATCATCATACTTTGGGAAGAAATCCAGAGCGGAAAGCCTCAAGGAAAGCTTAGACAAGCTTCCTTCCAAGCTGACATTCCAACATTGGGGCACACAGGAACGCACCATAGGAACATTTCTACTAACTGAATTTCTCTCTGATTCTAAAGAGAAGACAAAGCCATGCCCAAGCTCCCCACATTTCCATGTACCTTGCCATACTTATTGCACTTCCTGGTACCTTATTTTCAAAAGACAAACTCTCCAAAGCACATAAGAGAGATCAAAACCAGGAAGGGCCTGCAGCCCATCAGGTCAGAATACCCACAGAAACATCATACTTGCAGATATAACCCACACTCGGCTCCTCTTCAGTGCCTGTACCCAACTCTACACGCTAAACATCCAAGTCCTGCAGACTAACACAGGAAAATTGCAAGCCAATATGCCCACCCACAATTACAGTATTTTGAGAACTCCGTAATAGCTTTCAGTCATGTGAAAGCCATCATAGCAAGCAGCTGAGTCACTGTGTTTTTCTCCTAAATTGTAGCTTGCCCCTGGAAACAGAAGCAGAAGAGCGCTAGGAAAGAGGCATTTCAGAGCTGGCAGAGGGTAGACGTGCCCACCCTTGGGAGCCAGGTCCCCATGCACCCAGGTGATGACTGACCACAGAGTCCTGATCACATCTGCTCCGCTGCAGCTCAGACAAAAGCAGAAAAAACGGTCTGGATCACCAGGAGCTGCTTCAGAGAACAGAGCAATGTGAATCCTACCTGTCATTTCCAAGGGAAGTTCCCACAGGACAGTGCACTTCACACTGCCTATCCAAGCACCCTAGAGCGGCAGTTGCTCATTGTGTGGGCAGGATACACAAGTCATAAACGTCCCATTTCACAGCTCACGCAGGATGCTCCCCAGATCAATTCAATGCAGTGCTGATCTCTACCAAGCCTCGGATGCAGCAGAACCTGCTTGCTGCACTGGCCATATTCTGCTCTCTACAACTTGACAGGGACATCACATTCTTTAAGAGATAAACTCATCGTATGCTATATACAAACTTTTTAAGAAAAAGAGAAACAAATAGTGGAAAGAGCTTAATTACCATTAAATCCAGACTAATTTTGCACTATTTCAAGAACTGCTCCAGTAAACCTATTGCCATGGTTGTTCAGTTCTTTCACTCAGGATGTGGAAACTGGTCCTCATGGATCTCCTTCTCAGAAAGGGTCTATGTATCCATGAAGATAACCCACTAACGTGCCCAAGGCTATCAAGTAAGTTAATGGCAAATTAATCTTATGAATTGGGAGTTCCTTGATTCTTGGATTCAGTTGCAACCAAAAGTAGGTTTCTGTTCTAAAAAGGAAGGGGTTTTGATTTTTTTTTTTTTTAATAAGTAGTGAAGATGAAAGGCCATTAGATAAAAGAACGTACTTCCAAAGCAGAGCAGTGATGGAAACTTCATGCACATGTGTGGCATTCCTTTTGGAAATGTATACCCCTTGGCTACAAGATGCCTTACGCAGCAACACAACAGGATGGCCTAAGCAGTACAGAAGTCGGCAACAAGTATTTCTTACAAGAAATGCAGCTCTAAAATACAGTTTTCTGAAAAGCACCTTTTCTTCATGCAAACCCCCTACTTTGCTTAGACACAGTTCCCCAAGACATCTGCACAGTGTAATAGTAAATAATTTATTTCAAAATGGGGGAAAAGGAGCATAAAAATGAGTCTCTAATATTTACTTTTTGACATGTATTTTTATCTTCTCATATTAAAAAAATCTGTGTTTTTTATAATAAATAAGCAAATCAACTTCTGTACTCAGAAAAAACTCAGCCTCTGCAAAAACAACTCGTGCACATATTTAAAAAAAAAAAAGTGCAAAATACATTATTTACAACCAGAGCCAAAAAAAGCACATGAAATGACTTCAGCTTGATAAATGGTATAAGTGTCATCCAGCTATCGGCAGCTTCTGACCTAACGCGCATCTTGCCCAAGCCAGAAGTGCACCCTAGGGACCAGCAAACACTTACTGTTATCATTGACTGTCTTCTGCAAGCCCTGCTGTGATCTGCACACGGGGAAACAACCACCACTGCGTGTGGACGAGCCCCGGAACGACGTCACAGCCCCTGCGAGTTGGTCGAGGCTGCGCCGCGGCTCGGACGCTGCCGCGGCCGCACGGTCCAGGTCCGGCCTTAATGGCCATGGGGTGAAACTGGAGCCTCAAAATTAAGGCAGAAGTTAGGAATTTCATATCTAGAGCTCGCAAAGGACTGAGCAAGGAAGGAGAGATAAGAACCACAGTTTTGGCAATTCTTTCAGTTGCCATTTCAGTTTTCAGCAAACCATACAGGTGGGAAACATCCTCCTAGGTGCCAAAATCCTTTTTATCATCATCAACACCTGGTCTCTAGTATTTGCTTTCTGTTCATCCTGCTCCTTGAGTCTTCTTTGGGAGTAATTATAACTCAACACTATAAGGCATTTGGACTCCAGAGTAACTGCAAAGGATAAAAAAATCTGAGATCAAGAGCATTATGCAGGTGAAGCCCAAATTGCCCAGGGTGGCAGATGTCAGGCACCACTCAGGCCAGATCTGAGACTCAAATATCACAGGGCCAGTCAACTCCTACATTTTACAGTCAAACCAGAGTATTAAAAATATCTGACTGGTTTGTTCAAGCAAAAACTGGAAGACTTAAAACTACCAGACTTTTTTTTCCATTAAAAGTAACCGAGTCCAATCCCACACAGCTACACGCAGCAGAGAATAGGTAGTAATTCACACTGCAAACCTTGAGGGTAAAGCACTTATTTTTTTCTTTTTTTCATCCAAAGGAAGGAACTTTGCTTCATCTTGGCAGCTGGCTTTACTTATGGAAATGATAACGAGTAAGCAAATATATTCTTACAGAACAAACACAGTCTTGTTGGTTGGGTTTGTCCTTTTAAGTTATTTAAGTATCTTCTGGGCTTCTGGCATACTTGGTCTTTAGTGACCAAACAGATGCACGGTGATCATCCTGTGACACCACTGTGACACCAAGGAAACTCGGGACATCAACACACACGAGTTCTCTTTATGAACTACCAAAGTGTCAGAATTGATCTGGAATATTGCAAAGCAGTGACTTTGGAATCAAAATATGCTTTTATAGCTTGAGACAATTTATATGTTTTGATCTGTTGTACTTTTTCCAGGCATTTGATCTTCTGTAGTAAGATTACTACTTACTAATAAATAGGAATAGGGAGAAAAGTATCCGAAGCTATCCAAAAACTGCCTTTTTTTTTTCTTCCATTTCTAGAGTTATTAAATGTTTCTTCCCTGGTTCAGTTCTCTGAACAACACAAGTACCTGCACTTCTAACTATTTAATACTTAATTATCTCTCACACACACAAAAAAGACACTTAAAATGTAGGAAATCAAGAAAACAGAGCAACAGAGAGCATTCCCACTAGAGAACCCAGTCAAGGCTCACTCTCCAGCCAACATAACCTTAAAACTTTTACCTTCATTAAAGCAAACAAAATCCACGAATCCCAAAGCCATTCTTTCTCAAAGAAAAGGCTCAAAATTTTATGAGAAACTCATTTTGTGGGACGTTTCACATTCCACCCAAGGCCGATTCCCCTCTCCACTCCTGCCTCTAATATCAACCAGATGTGACGCGCAGCCCAGGCAGGACTGCGCAAGACGGGGATACGCTGCAGCTCTGCAGCGCGAGCAGACGGGCTGCGGAGAAAAGCAAAGGTACCTGCAGCCAACCGATACATTTAGGAAGCTTCTCAGACTGTGACTACTTCAGCACTCGAATGTGATTAGCTACAAGAAAGACGGCACATAAGTGGTAAATGCAGAGTTCCTGGGCAGGACACAACCAGCCATGGTGACAAAAAAGAAAAATATCAGGGACAGTCGGACATCAGGGTCAAACTGTGCAAGCAGCAGAGCTATGGAAGAAAAGATCACCACTCTGCTGAATGGCCTTTCTGGCTTTTCTGACACATCATCCACGAGAAGAAAACTAATATTTGCCTTATCCATTTCCAGAGACTGCTGATACTCATCCAACCAGGCTAGTTCCTGCAATAACCAGCACCTTTCAGCACAGGTGGGGGCGTTTCAATTGACAGACTAATGAAAAAGGTTTTCAAATTTGTCTTTAACTACCCCTGAAACACTAACAAGTCTTCCCTGAAATAGTCTAGATGGTAAAATTCATGTGTGCAAGCAGGTGAATCAGAGCATCTCAGTCAAGTGCTGCTAATGTTGACAAATATATGTTCAACTCCCACAGTGTTTATCGTGACAACATCACCTTTGTGTTCAGTTTTATATTTTAAAATATTGAGCCTGGACCTCTATCAATACAGCGGCAAAGTGCTAGAGTTGGCCAGCTAGGGAGAGCAGCCACAGCATCCCCGCTGATCTCATGCACATTTGCTGCGTGTGCAAGACTCAGCTCTTCACTCTTCCCCAATATCCCAGTGTTTTCCCTGTTGGGCTTTTTGCATGGCAATATCCAGTTCTTAGAATACACCAGGTGAACTGTGCCAAGCCCAACTATTAAAATGCTCATTTCTGAACTTAGTAGGTGGTCAGGATTACAGCCATTAACTAACCAATTCATTACTTAGTAGCCTAGGCATTAGAGGTGGAAAATATGGAAACAAATATGATATGCACATACTATGGACAGTAAAAGCACAGATCAATATTACTTATGTCTTTTATCTCAGTTTGGCTTCACTCAGATTACACCAGACCTCCCTCCCTCATATACCAGTATCATGACCTAGACTTGCACTGTTGGATTTGTGTTTGAGAAGCATTTGTTTTATTTGTTTGACAAATGCTGTATTTAAATCTGCATGAATTCTTAATAATGTGCACAAATAGATTTGTACCTACATGACTAGCTGTACACATCAGAAAAACCATCTCTGAAAGCTACTAGTAGGAGTAAAGGAGTAACACAAAAATAAACAGCAAACTTTAAAAATGTATATTCTTACTCCATCAAGTACATTTACTTTTTACATATTCTAGTAGGTAGAAAGTTTCTTATTCTTATTCCTTGCCTGAAATATGTAGAGCCAAACCGTTTGTTTACTCAAGACGTCTCTTACTTAACACACATGTTGTTATATAGCACTTTCATATTTAACAAAAAAAGGGAAATCTCTTCTGACAAACAGTGCCTAAGTGATTGATCTCAAGCACTATGTAAGGGTAAACACAGCTCTCAAAAAACATCAATGAATCAAGACAGATGTTTTGACAGTATCTGTTGGGAGTCACTACAGAGCGCAGTGTTTGTATTAATTATTCTATTCTACATGATTTTACTGAAACATTTTTATTCTAAAAGCAAAAGTATTGTCCTTGTCTTTAAGGACTATGTTGTAGCAAAACCCTCTGGTACTCAAGAGCCTCAATTACTTCACTCTGGGCTTCCTCGCATGCAGTTCCAGAAGAGATGAAGTTATCCACACAAAACACCCTTCCGGGAAACCACAAATACCTAGATATTTCCTTTCAACCTCACATAAATCACATACAATGCTACCACTTATAGGGGAAGTGAGAGCATATTGAATCAAAAGTCATATCTGTAGATATATGGAAGCCTCTTAAAAGAAACCAAGTCCAGCTTTTGGAGAAATAAATACATATGGCATCTTCCAAAGACTAAATAACACTAATGGCAAGTAAGTACCAGCTCATATTTATATTCAAGCAGAATTTCAAGACAGAAGTCTCTTAAACACACACAACAAACTTCAAGAAATACACCTGAACCACTCAGTCCCCTCAAAAAACATTCTCCGGTGCACTGGAAAGCCATGACAAAGCCAAATTAATCAAATACAAATCCAGCAAACCTTTTCAAGCAGATCTTGAGACTACAACAACGGTATTTTTCCAATTTGGATCTCCAAAACACTTGTTTGCACAGTTTTTCAAGAGGAAGTTCTAACAAAAGGGTGGATTTTATTAAGCAAATCCTCCAAATGCTTTATCAGCACCACTCACCACAAAACCCCACTCTGTTTGCTTTAAAACCTTGACAAAGAGCCTGTTTTAAAGAGTCACTTGATTCCAAAATTAAATCTTCAGCATCACAATGCATTTTGTGTTTCCGCAGAAGCGAAATATTTGCTGTGCTGCTAAAACATTTGCTTGATTGCAGAGAGGTATTAAAACAGGTTTAAGAACCCCATATGAGTAGGGCAACTTCTCAGCCAACCTGTAGTAACTTGATGATTTTACTAGCCAAATCACAAGTCTTATTGATTTGTCTTCCATAAGACTCAAGCACTAAAAATAAAGTTTCACCATACACACATCTCCAGACAGACTGGATCATAAACTAAAGCTTTTAGCAGGTCCCAGATTGATATTTCAAACAGCTTTTTGAACTACTTTTCAAAAAGCAGATGATTTTGTTCTGCTGTACCCATGTAGCCAGTTACTCACTCACATTTACTGTTATTGCCAGATCACAGGGTCATTGCACAAAATGAAATGATCAACCAGCCCCAAGGCCTCCCCTTGCAAAGGGAGCCTGAGCTAATGTAAGTCTCATCTTGCTGCCCATACTGGTCCTAACACCAGCTGAACAGCTTCTATCACAGTCTCCGATTTTCCAAAGTCTATTTTTCCCCATATCTTTTCATCTTCCTGGCTGAAAAGGCATCAGCCATAACTTGACTGGTCTGCCTCACAGCGACTTGGCTTAGTTCATAAAGCCCATGGTTTTAGAACTAAAAAAAGCACAAAAACAAAAAGAGAAACAAATAATTGCTGTAACAAACTATTACATCAACATGCTAATATTATTATAACCATGTGCAGACAGTCTCCCTTTCTGGACATCTGGACTTTGTACAGCCGATATAAGAACTTTCCACTTTTTCATTTTCTATAACTCTCTGCAGAGAGCTGGAAATATTTCACCTTGGAATCAACAACACATGGGAAAAAAAATTTCTTTACTCTGTTATTTATTTGCCATTGAATAACCACTGTAAATGCAAAGACAGCGCATCATCACTAAGAATGCTTAGCATCTAGCAATTCAGATATATCCAAAATTAAACATCTCATCATAGTCAAAACAAATGCGCAAAATCTGCATGACACGTAAGGAACATACAATACAAATTCAAGTCAGATTTTACTTACAATCTTGTTAACTTCTGCGTGTTCTGGAAAAGCAGCTCTGGAAGAACTTGCAGTTTATTCCTGTTGAGACGCCTAAACAAAAACAGAGCAAACAAACAAAAACTAATTATCTTCCAAGTTAAGCAGCTTATTCTATTATGCATACCCACATACGGCCCCTATTAATACACGGAATTGAAATTCGTGCTATGAACTGAGCACAGAATGTGCTGTGTCACACGCAGGCAACCTCACCTCAAAGTCTGATACTTTGGTACACATAATAAGGACACAACGTTTTAATTTCATTTTATCTTTGAGGCCCACTGACAGTGGCTTCTTAAGCACCACCTTTGAAGCTGATGAGCACTGTTGTAGAAGAGAGGAAAAATGCAGAGACCCGAGAATGTGCCGATTTGATTGTTTCTTTAGGGTATTTCCAAGATTTTAGAGAGAAATTCCATGTTTATATGTTAATCCACTTTACTTACCTTGGAAAGTTTTACATTTATGAACACACCTTATCACTTGCAAGCAGCCTACTGCGTTACAAGCGACACCAGGCTGCCAGCTACAAAAAGCATAAGCCTTCTCCCCTCGGTAAAATGTAAAAATGCAAAATCTAAAGGTAGTTTTATTTATAAGCAAGTCTTTTTCCTACAATCTTCTTTCTGACACCAAACCCATTGCTTGCTTTCCCAGCCTCAAGGAAAGGTATTTGCATGTGGAGCTGGTCTAAGCTCTGCTGTTATAATTATTCTCATATATAAGAACATATTTATGCCTTCCTCCTTCCCTATCAACATTAAAGGTTCGCTAAATTCGGTAACAAAACGATTTCTGCTGGAGTTGTGATCTCAAAAGCTGTCTGGATTTCCAGGATCTCTGAGGCGCAGCGCCCAGGAGCTGGTGCCCCGTTCCCTCACGCTGAGCATCCCCACGCAGAGCGGTCTGGAGGCGCTGGGAATTGCAAGGATTGCAGCTAGGGCTGCGGGGACGGGCACGCGGCCGGTTCATATGGCCCCCATGTGCAGGGCCTCGCTGGAGGCAGGACCGGGGAGAGGAGCCGCGCGCTTCCCTCGCTGCCGCGCGGGCCGGGGCGCCACGCGCTCATTGCAGCACCCACCAAAACGGCTGCCTTTCCCCGTGCCACCACCACCGACCTACCTGGGGGGCCTTACCTCCGGTAAAAGAGCAAAAGAATAAGGAAAACCTCAACTCCGAGGAAGGTCCATCACACGATACCAAGCACTAGTCTCCCTTTCGAAAAGCGTGTGGCAGGTTTTAAACCAGGGTCCTTCATCCATAAGAAATGTCAAGCGTTTTTATTTAATTAAAGCTGATTTTGAAGTTTCTAGTTAAGTATTAACAGCAGAGTAATGTCTAATTTAATCCATATCAAATGCTTTTTTCATTTAACTATGTTTATATTACAGCACACTTGATACTCATCAGGATGAAATAAAACAAAAAATGTGATAGAAACCTTCAAATTGTTAATGGGCAGGAGCCCTTTCTTCTTGGTCTGAATTTAAAATTACATTGTAAATACAGATATATAGCACACTACCCAGCATACAGAAACATAAAAACACTGTATTGCCATAAAGACCATTTTACTCAGTGAATGCTGAATTAATCTATAGAGATCAGCTGCTTAACGAAACCCTTCCCTCGCCTTAACTCATGGAGAGCTCAATATTCAGAGCACAATATTCCAGCACGTTAGTGCTCATGTACCTACACACCGTACGTGACACCAACCACGAAGAATTTCAAGCGCACAGTATTGCTGTCACCGTGGCGGCTTGCCGCTAGTATTCCAAAACTAGGTAAGCAATGGAAAAACAACAGAATCTGAGCTAACAACAACCATTAAAAAAAGCAACCAAACAACATAACAGCAACGAGAATAACACAGCTTGCATTGCTTCAAGCTTTGGAAGCTCTCCAAACATTTCCATCAATTTCCAAGACTTGTTTCAAGCTCTAATTCTTGCAAAATCTCATTTTATCCATGGTTTGATCCTCAGTGGGGAGCAAGCAGGGCATTTTCTCTTGAACGCCACCAACTGCATCCAGCCAACCCACGCTGCCATGCTTAGATGAAAAGACCAGATTAACTTCTGCAAACACAGATATGTTCAATATGGGATACATTTAAGCACACTGCTATTTATTAAGTGCCAAAACATCATCAATAGCCAACCCTACTAAAATTTCTAATTACACCTCTAAAAATATTTTTGAGAGAAGTATCATTAGAAAATTTCTTGATACACAAGTACCAAGGCACAACTCCGGATGCTTTAAAATCCTACACAGAGACATAGAAGTGTTTGAAATTAATGAAAACAAGGGCTGTTTATTAGCACCCTTCCCTTCAGCTTGAAAGGGCAGTGCCAAATGCAGGATGCACTTGACCCACCTGCATGGGTATCTCCAGGACACGCGAGGAGCCCCGCAGGGCACTGTGGCACTGCCCTGGGAATGCCAGCGCGGATCCGAGACAGCCTCGTGCCACGGTCCCCAGGGGACAGCCCAAAGGGCAGCCAGGAGATGCAGCAGCCCTGCACACACGCACCGATGCAGAACACACGTGTCCCATGTTGGTTCGAGCCCTTCGCCGTAACACCCTCGCATCCCCGGCTCTCGCAGCACGGGGACCTGCTCATGAGGAAGGCCAGTCTGGAACCGAGGGAAAAGCACCCCAATAACAAGGGTCAGTCGTCTCCATTTGGGATCCATGCAGCCAGAAACCCATTACAAAAAGAATCTAGTGTTCCTTCCTAAAGCCTTTCCTTGAGCAAGCCGGGCAAAGCCTCCTGGCCGCGCTGCTGCCTTACCTCAGGGTTACGAGGAGCAGCACCCGAGCAGGCCTGGGAACTGCTTCCCTCTTCACTCCAGTCTGCTCCCGGCTGTTTCAAGTTCTGAGGGGATTGTGCTGAAAACTACCTCAACTCCAGCAAGGCTCAGGATTTCCCTGCCACCACGGCCTGAAGCTCCACCAGGTCAGCTAATCCCTTCTTGCCCATGTACCCACATACAGCAGAGTGGTGCTTCCTACCCCAGAAATGATGGTCAATCTGGACCGAGTGCACCGTGTTACCTTGCCCACCCCAGCAGGCCTCGGTCAGCGGCACTGCCAGCACCCAAACACATCCCCACACTGAGCGGCCGCGAACCTTCTTTATGAAGGTCTTAATTCATTTACAACTTTCCTCATTAGAATAGTGTTTCTATTGAAATTGAAAAAGTGAAACCGCTGACTATTACAGTAAGACAAGTGAGCCGAATTCCTGCAAAAAAACACAATCGTTGAAACAGTTTATACTCTATTCTACATTGAAAGTATCTATATTCGATGAATATAGATATTTCTGTTTTTAAATTGGTGGTATATTTAAAATAGGAATGATGGACAAATGATATCTGGAATTTGATTTAAAAGCCAATCAATTTTTGCAAGTGCAGTTAACACTACCGCCCACATAACGAGAAGAACGCTGCTCCCGTTCTCCAGTTCTGTCCGTGTGCAAAGAGAACTCAACCCTCTGAAGGATCCTCTGCGCTTTCCCACCGCTGTGCTGATGAACCCGAGGGCCACTGCAGCTCCCCTGCAGCACGGCAGCCACCCGCAAACCGCAGGCACAGCGGAACATCTCTGCTCCATCCTCTCCGGCAGCGGTACAAACACACTGGCCACACAACGGGCACATGCAGCCCCAATCTGGCCTCGGGGAAGGGCTCTGGGGGGCAGCGCCACACAGGTTTATTTGACCTGGGGCTATTGATGAAAACAGGGTGACCCACAAAAGCAATCCCCTAAAGTGACCATGACAGCCAGCCACTTTCTAACTCCACACAACAGCTCTGGTGTGTCAGGAAAGGGCTTCCAGGAGCCCACATGTCCCTGCTGCAGCATCCAACCTCTCCTCACCTGCGCTGCTGCCAGGAGCCCTTGGGGAGCAGAACAGCCCGCACAGGTAACCTGTATTGCCGTATGCAGGAATTCACTACAGAACCCAAACACTGTTTCTTCTAAAATGTTTCTAAGACCCAAGCATAATTTTTATAATTAATACTGGCTATTAAACTATGAAATTGAGTTTCAGGCACAAGCCTAAGTATAAATAATCAAGTCCTCTCATCATCTTTATGCAGGAACACAGGGTTAAAGCTTCAGACATTTGTGTGGGCAGCACTGGATTCTGCAGGAGCAGTTATTTACATAAAATACACTACAGAGACACATGCATAATAATTTTGTACAATACAGTAGTTTTCAATTATAGCTTTATATGATGAAACCTCCTCCTCCCCCTCTATCTGCCCATAAGTTTTTAATAAAAGAAGAATGACTCCTTTCAAGGCTGCGGAGAGCAAGACATATCAGCATTACTGTGAAAGATATACACCTCAGGTTACCTGAGGACCATTATCCCAGATAAGTGCATGAAATTATTTTCAAGGTAGATACAAAATAGGATAGACATGAAAAAAAATCAGATTGGCATGGGGTACTTCCAAGAAAATTACTAAATATATCTTTAAAAGAAAAAGAATGAGCTATGAACTGAGGAAGACTTACCTGCTGTAACAGTGTGGTTAACACGGCTATTTTGCTCAAACAGAGCACTAAACTATTTAAAATGTAGTCCAGAAAAAAGCCATAAGGAGCTGAGAGAGAAAACTTTAGAAAAAAAACATATAAAGAAGGAGGAAAAAAAATACAGCATATTAAAACAAGAGAATATATTGCCTCCTCTTCCCCCAGAAGAGCCCCAGTTTTGCACTGCGGTGTCAGAAATGCTGCGGCTGAGCTCACTCGCGGTTCGTGAAGGTGCTGGGCAGCACATTGGGCTCAGGCACGCGTGAACAGCCAGGGTTAACCCTTCCTGGCAGCAGCCTTTTGCCAGGGGAACACAACGGTAGCTGCTGTTCAAGGTACCCTACCGACTGGGACTACCTAAATTTACTACTCAGCTAATATTTGCATACTGCCAACATAATTTTGCTAGTATCAACTATAGTGGATTTAAATAGCAGAGCAGATGAGGGAAAAAGCATAGGAAGAATTGACAACATCTCAGGTGCAACTGCCTGCAGCCCATCACTGCACTGCTAATTGGTAGCACCTGTGGCATTCAAAGCAACTGAGAACACACAAAAACTCAGGAGCTTTGCAGCTTTTCTCCCACCTAGAACAGACTTAATTTCAGATAATTCATTAAATTACTGAAATAGAGCTACTTGTGCTTTAAGAGTGCTGAAATTCATTATCAAAGTAAAACCTAACATTTGCAATAAAAATAAAGTCGCATGGTCCTCTTAAGTGGAAAAAATAAACCACTAAAACCAAGTATTTTGTCTTGCCTGCACAGTAACTCAGGTCTGTTGGGATAATTTCATTGATCCCATGGTAAAGTTTTTAATCATCACATCAGGGTATGGTGCTGGGAATAAGTTTAAAGCTACCATAGACGGCTGCCTTGTAGAGAAGTAATAAGGGAGCCCACAAGTAAGGGAAACTCTTAAACAAGTACACAGGACACGTTCTCAAACATTTCTACCTAAGAGTTTCTCTTTCAATACAACCATCAGATATAACACCCAGGTTGGGGCAGTAAAAATACAGCTGTATTGGATTTCTTGGATTACGTTTGACCTGGTTTGGACCCACAGGAAAAAAAAAAATCAGAAAGCCCTTTAAAAATAAAGCTATAAAGAGCCTTTGAAACACTGAAATATTTGTAAGCACAATGGAATCTACCTCAAGATGCCACAGTAACCCTGTATGGATAAATAGGTGGTTAAAATAAAGGAAACAGAATAAGGGGGTCAGTACTGAAGTCAGAAAGGGACCTCTAAGAATGTTCAAGCTGCTGCTTTACTCACTGGTGACCTGGAAAGCACAGGGGGGCACTAAGTGACACAGAAGTGTCACTTCTGGGTGTCACTAAGGGATGGCTGATACAAACTGCAGCAGGAGCTAATGCTATTGAGCGTCTGAATGGCCAGGTCACATATATAACTCACTGCTGTGAGTTATATATATGTATTTTTCTTTTTTAAGTTCATGCTCACACCAGCAGTCCCCAAGCTGATGACGGCTTTTCAGGAAGCAGAGCCATAAAAGGAAAAGCGTAAGGAGTTATTACGGAAGAAACACATAAGATCATTATTCTCCATATAAACACGACACACCCACTGTGCCGTGTTTGCATCCTACTGTGCAAAGTTTTTGATTTTGCACCTCAAAAAGGAGACTCAATGTGAGACTCAATAAAAACTTTTTTAAAAAAATCAGAAAATCAAGGAACAAAGTAAAAAATTCCCGGTTACTCTTGCAAACAAGGAATATGTATACTTGTATGTGTGCACCTATGCATATGTATACACATACCCACTTATCCATGTATATGTATCTATACATGTTACTTGTTTTTTGCTTTGCTTTATTTCTCCCGAGGCCTTTGTGTCCCAACTGTGACATCCCCACACGCCTCCACCCAGATATAATGGATGCAACTCTGTTCTCATGCAATGCAAAGACATAACTGTCTGCACTTCACAACTTCAGCTTGTTACAGACTATTTTCTTCTTCCTGCTGACTCAGGTAGCCTATAAGCAACATCTTGTTTAGTCTGTGACTTTCTAAAGTCACTATAACTACAACCCCCATTTTCCAGTGTTTTACCACCATCCTCAAAGGTCACATATTGCATCTTCAAAACCTCTGCTTCAACCAAGGGCAAAGAGGGGCTCTCCCCTCCACCACATTCTGCTCCTGCACAGGGAGGGCCAGTTCACTGCCTCCTCCCCAGCCCCTGCCCGTGTGGGGGCTCTGGTGGCCCAAGGGCAGGGGAGGGCAGGAAGGGGGGCAGTGTCAATCACAGCCTATCAAGGGCCCTTACAAAAACAAGGGGGAAGTTATTAACTGTGAAATTCTTACCTTCCTGGCTCCAACCAGGCTAATAATATTTCTTCCTCTGTCTGAAGCTGGGATAGGAGGGAAACTTAACTATTAAGATTCCCTGAACTATTAAAAAAAACAGAGTAGCAAACAGCAGCTGGAGTTTGATAAAATACAGCGCTTTATGGTCATGCTGCAGCCTTCAAGCAGAACTAAGCAGTTTAATCATGGTCATCCTATAAAATCAACACAGAAATAACAGGAATAGGGGAGCCGTTTCCTGTATCATCCTTTTGTTTTATTCCTTTTTTTCAGCTTCTGTTTGACTTCTGAATGAACAACAAAAACACCCTCAATTCTGATGGGACAATTTTCAAGTTTTTAACCTGGTAGTTGCATTTTCCTGGAGGGAAAACTTTCTCTGAGGTACCAGTCTCCACTGAGTCCCTCACAGTTACACAACCAGAAACAGATTTGTTACTGCTGTCCATAGTTAGGTCCTCCAAAGTGAATGGGAGCTAAATCTGGTCTAAGCCCTTGCACGGGGTAGGGATGCAAAGGAACAGCACGCATTTGAAGTACAGTGGGCCCTAACTTTTATTTTACATACCTGCTCCCTTTCTAAGGATAAAACATACTTTGCAGTAGCCATGAATATTCACTTGAACAAACATTTTTTCAACAACTGCATAACAAGATGCAATCTGCAGTTCCTTGCAACCCAAGGAATGCAGCTCTTATGTACCATGAAAATGAAGACACGTGGAAGCAGCAGCCTCCCTCTCCGTGGGGACTGGGTTGTTTCACAGATGACACGTACAGGCAGTGCGGTGGGACAGCTCTTCACACAGGAGCCCTCGGAGCTTCGTGCTCTGCACTCTCACCTGTGCAACAGTTCCACTGGGAGCAAAAACCAGAGTGGAAAATCCTTTTTCTACACGTGTAGAGAGGGAACAGCTACTAACCATGCCAGAAATGCTCTCCATGCCCTCTCCGCTGCCCCCGAGAGATGTTCATCTCCCTCCCCAATGAATGTGAGCAACATAAAAGCCAACTGCAAATGAGAAGCGAGTGTTACTCAAACTTGGGAAACTGCCATTTTCCAAGGTAACTTCACTCCATGTTAAAGCTACTGGCTTGGTGTGCAGATTTCAAACATCACTAAAACATGCTTCATGCAAACTGCAAATGTTCATGGCGAGCAAGAGCAGAAGTCCTTACAGTCACTCGATTTGCTTGGTTCTGGTGGAGAGACATAGAGAAAGGAGCTGGCTTGTAGCAGCGGAAAGATCTCACAGCTGCCCATTTGATCAGTGCCCATTTGGCTGCACGAGTGCCCTGACTTCAGCGCGAGGTGCCGCTGGCCTCTGAGTTACAGGTCTGCTTCTCTACTGCCCCTCCACAGCTGGACAAATGAATGAAAAACCACATACTTGATGCAAAATTTTTAGTATTCTACATTCTATTCCCTTCCAAAGTTGAACATCTTTTGAACCTGACTTAGCATCAATATTTTTATTGCTACCGATTGCGCAAACCACTGCGCTCCATCAGAAAGTCACTATTACAGAGCTTTTAAATTTCTAAAACAAGAGCAATTTCACAGAAGCAAACACAGTGCTCCAGCCGCTAACACCTGGAATTTATCCAAGTAACTTTGGGTTCACCCCCCAATTTGGTCATTTATTTTATTTCACACCAAAAACATCTGGGTCTCATTTTTGGCACTAAACAAGCGAGCTTTTCCTCCTTTGTTATTAAGGGCTCTGTGACATTGTCCTTGGAGAACAGCCTCGGGGAACATGATGTAGTTGGAGTAGTTTCTAAAAGTTACTTTAAGAGAAAAGTGGCTACATGACAAGCTTGGGTGTAACCAAGAAGCAGTAAAAATGAAATAATGCACTACAAGAGCCTCGGACAGAGAGACAGGACTTATTGAACCCCAAGGAATTACTAAGTTTTCTTTCTTAACCAATACTGACTTCGGAAACTGTAAAGCAGAACCATGATCATAATTTCATTCAATATTTTCATCAGAAAATACTATTATTATCAAGAAATCTGTTATGGTCATTAAAGTAGCTTCTTCCTTTACGCTGCATCACATTCTTCGTATGGGAAAATAGCCCAAGTACAGCACTCGCAGGGAGAAAAATAAGGAGAAGCCAACTTTGTCCACTGCAGTCTGTCAGCAGCTCTTTACGTTACTACAATAGGAAATAAAACCAGATGATATATAATGGGATTTCAGCAAGGTTGCTCCAAGGAAGCCCAGGGCGACCGTAATGCAGGATTATGGTGTGGAGTAAATGAACTTCACTATTTATATGACATGTTTGTACAGAGCCTTTTACCAACACCAAAAGCGATGCCCCTGCACGTTGCCGAGGAATGGTGTTCTCAAGGAAAGCTGTTTACAGCAGCTACAACTTTGAGATCCCTCATTACACGTAGAGCAGTCTGGGTGGTCTCAGCTCACACTTTCGGGGCTGTCGGAAGTTACAATCTTTATTAGTTATTTTTCATTAGACTAAGAAAGTGTTATCTTATCCGCCATCAGAAGCAGACTACACTTCTCTCTCTACCACACAGCAGCACATAAACTGGAAGCTCTGAAATACCTTCCAGTTTGCAGCATAATTACGTGGGAACCCCTCCTAAATTTTTAGGTTCTTTTAATATGGAAAATCTGTGATTAAGATGAAAGATAAGGCCTCTAAACGCTAGGCACAGATTTCCTCTTGCTGGGAACAAACTACCAACATGAGCAAAAAATCACATGGACCAAGCCGAAATTTCAACATTTTCCCAAAGCGAACATTAAAAAAGGACCTTTTAATGTCTTCATGTCACGTCATGGCACTCCTTGCACCATAGAGAATAGGAAGCATGTGCTAACACCAGTCTGAACTGGAAATGGGAGTGCAGAATCCTGTGTGTCAGAGCACATTAATAATTAACAGTGGCAACATCAAAGAAATCCTGCAAACGCACAAGTGGCAAGAGGCATTTCACGGACCATCTCTTACTTTAGCAGCAGGTATTGATAAAACCATTTACATTCACTCAGAACAGTAGATGACATCTGCCTTTCCTCACCATGACCATACAACACATTTTCTACTAACTCTCCAAGCCTGCACTAGTTATCCAAATAACAACAACTCCCCAGGTTCACAAAGACACTCTCTCTGCCCTTCATTTCTGCCATGCTTTTAGCAAGCTCAACAGCCATGTTCTCTTAGTTAAAATCCCCACCAAAAAAAGAAAATTAGGCACTCTCACACATACTTCAAATCTTCAGGCCTCCCAACACAATGAAATACAATGAAGTACGCAGTGACCCTTCTGATTATTTCACAGCCTATGTGAAAATAATTGGACCTAGTCCACTTACTATGGGATGTATTTTAATACTCCCAAGCGTCCACCACTTAAAATCTCAAAGACAATGACAAGAACACAACAGGAGTACTGTATTTTTGCACAATTAGGAGCAGTAAGGAACAACAAGCATGGACAAACTACTTTTACGCTGGAGAACAACCTCCAGACTAAACCTCTACCAAGAAAGCAAACAGCACATTTGAGTTTGCATTTCTCTGGCATGTTGCTCCTGATGAGTTTGTTTTTATCAGACTAACCATTTCCAGAAGTCAGAAATAGCTGTGTATAATTAGCTCGCACATAGATTTTTGTGTTTTTTTCCAGAAGCGGCAGAACTCGACTCCCATTTGATCTTCTTTAACGAGTCGAGAGCAGCCCGGCTCGCCAGGCCTCCCTATATATAGGCAAGAACGCGGCTGCGGCGGGAGCTGCCCGGCCTCCCCGCCGCTGCGCCCAGCAGAGCTATTGAAACGGGAGGACGAGCAGCAGCCAGAGCAAAGCGGATGCTCGTAGCAAGGATACATCTTCCAAGCCAACTGAATGAAGATGTGGAAATAATTAATTAAGGAGACTAAAGAACATACTGTACACGACTCAAATTTGAGGAGTTAAAGGCAGCTCTTGTGACCAATTTATCACAAAGTTACTGGAATCACCTACTGCAGCTCAGTCAAAAGGCATTTTCCTGTGAGCAAGCCACAAGAAATAACCAGCCACAGAAAAAAAATGTTAAATTAAATTAAAGATGCTATTGTCTAAAAACTAAGAAAACACATTTTCTGGTAAGTCCCAACAATCCACTTCCCTGGAAGGAAGTAGCCAACTATCAAAAATATGGGTCAGTTTTTCTGAGGTTCACTGCACCTGGCAGTTGGCATTTATCTCATATATTCTCTCAATAAGCTGTGTCACATCTACCTCTGCACCAAATGATCAAAGACCTATAAATAAATCAATCAATCAAATAAATAAACAGGTAATTTAAAGACCAGGTAATTTTAGGTAATAGGCAACTTAGGTAATAGGCAAATATATCAAACCTAGAACATTTATATGAACCTTAGCAACCTCACTGCTTGCCATCCTCATGCCACAGTGCCTCGAGACAGAGAAGGATCTGGAGAACACAGTCTCTAAGCAACCGAGAACATAATACTAACACAAAAAATAACTCTAAGCCAACACAAATTATTTTGTTCTATTCCGCACGGAAAGCTGCAGGTTCACATGAGCTCCAGGTCAATGGACATGAGTGAAACAGATGTGCCCGAAGGAAAACAAGATCAAGACTGCACTGATCGGACCCAAGAAGAAATCTTTGCTGTGAGGGTGACTGAGTATTGGGACCAGCTGCCCAAAGAGTTTGTGGTATCTCCTTCCTTGGAAATATCCAAATCTTCAGAGGTCCTCTCCAACTTAAACCATTTGGTGACTCTGTGTTCCGAGGAGATAGGCTTTAAGAACTACATATTCCTGTTTTCCCAAGAAAGATCTAAAAGATTTAAAGTACTTGGACTTAATCATTAATGTCTCACTCGGAGAACAGGATTACTTGAGTAGTTCTGGGCAGCACAGCATGAAAATCAAACAGCAGCATTTAAGATGGTAATCCCTATAATCATTCTAAGGTCAAAAAGCTCAAAGGGACAAAACCCTTGTGATAGAACTAAACAAAATGTATCCAAATTAATCCTGCTCAGTAATGCAGGAGTTGTGAAGTATCTCCTACAATTCCTGGAAAAACAACTACTGAATTCTTAAATGTTTTGCTTAACCAAATACTCCCATAAGTCTTCATCAAGTATAAAGA
This sequence comes from Crypturellus tataupa, assembly GCA_034781795.1. Taxonomy (NCBI): domain Eukaryota; kingdom Metazoa; phylum Chordata; class Aves; order Tinamiformes; family Tinamidae; genus Crypturellus; species Crypturellus tataupa. The sequence goes on along the minus strand of JAWLRI010000139.1, from coordinate 2,409,150 downwards.
ACTGCTAAAAATCAAACAAACAAGGCACAGAAAGAGCAATGTTCAAAGCCTCTCGTGTTATGTTTCGTGCTACTCAGCAGCTCCGAGTGATGGTTACACCGCGCTCCAAGTGTCGCTATTCCAGCCACTTTCTCACCAGCACTTCTAGACGCTCAACAATTCTGCGGCTACAGAACCTCTTGTCTACTTACGAGACCCAAATTTGTTTTTCCACGAGTTCTTCTGGGTCAGTGACCTACTATGAAAATGTTTTTGATGAAACCAGGCTGGTTTATTATGATACTGTTAAAACAAACCTCTTAGTTATGCAGCCCTGGTCAGGCGCACTAATGCGAACCAAAGGCCCGTCACTGAGGCATGCATCCTGCTTGCTCGCGCGCTGCCCTTTGCCTCCCCGCCACTTTTCCTGTGTTTGGATTCCTCCTGTGCAGGCCTGTTGACAGAGCTGCTAATGGTTTCCTTCAGAGAAGAGGTGCCAATTTTTTTTTCGTGTTTACAGAAGGAAAAAAAGGTTCCCCCCTCGCATTAGCGACCGTCAGCATCACAAAACCCCAAACACCCGGTCGTGCAGTGGTGGCCGAGCAGTGCGCAACTGCGTGACGATCTCCTTCAGGCAGACACACCAAACCACGACATTTCAGGATATTAGGGCCCACGGCTCATCAACAGCTGGTGGGCACGAGCCTCTTCCCAAATGTGCGTATTTAACTAGAAAACAAAACCACCGAGGGGCAACTTTACACCTCTTGGAAGAACCCTTGACAAGTGGGTATTTCACCCCTGTAAAATCCCCACTATTCACTCAACAGCCACCACAGGGTAAGGAATTGAAAGCTACTTTATCAATTTCAAAGTTGAATTCATATAAACAAACACTCAAACAAACATACTGCTGGTCCCCCTGATTTACTGCAACATTATTTCACAGGGCACAGGGTGAGGGCACGAGGGACAGCACGAGGATTAATCTTTGAACTAGTTTTTATCACCAGGCTTAAAGGATTCCCTGCTAAATGAAAATGTTCTAGCATAAGCAAATTCTTGAGGAAAGGTCCATATACCCGTGGGTCAAGCGGCAGGTGTGCAGCAGACCCTCAGGGACAGAGTCAATCAAGACTCACATTTGTTCCTTTCTACATATTATCTCCGTTTTATTTCAAGATACTTTGCACAAGATGTAGCTCGTACATGGTACTTACCAACAGTACAAGCCTATGAGATAGAAATTCTATCTTGTGTGTTTGTACCAGTCATGTGTGCTACAACTCTGAGAAATAATGTCACTTTTGAGGTCTAGTAGGCATTACTAGACCTATGCTGACGGATCTGGCACAAGTTTACCAAGTCGACAGGAGACAGTTAATCTGCACTTATTCTTTCAGTCCTGATCCTCAAGCACAGCAGTGCTCAAGCATTTTGCTTTTGCAGCAAAGTGACAGTTGGTTGTATTTCTATTAGGATAACAGAAAAAGTAATTTTTGGTTCTTGCTCAACGGGTCAGGAGAAATATAAATCATTTAGAGCATATAACCTGTGTCTTCATATCAGAGAGCTGCATGTTTTGCAATACTTGAGTGATTAATTATTTCCATAAAAGGTAAAATAATTTATATGCTTAGAATAAAAGAAAAATCATTTAAATAAAGTATTGAGATCCAGATGCCAGTTACCTATTACTGCTGAGCTAACACCAAGATCACATATGTTTTATGGTTAAGGAATACTGTGGTTGTTAAAGTATGCAATGCCAACAGAACGGCAAACTAAACATACTCTATGTTAAAAGCATTCTTTCTCACTGTAATTTCTCTGTGATGTTTCTGATTTTTTTTCCTCATCTTTTCTTGTGGCGGTTTAAACTACTTAAAGTTTTCGAGATAAAAATGGAGCTAACTTGAGTAAGACACTGAGCAGGACACTGACCTCCTGCAAAAGCAAAACCAGAGCCCGGGCTGCCTCTCAAAATTACCTGCCCAGTAAGCAGGAATCAGCTGCCAGATGGCTCTTACTTTACAGGCTCTTTTCCACCAGTCTTCATACAGCAGAGATGCTTAGAATTTTGGTAGCTTGTTCCCAAAACACTTCATATTTTGACTTTCTAAAAAGTAGTCTCAATCTTTCATTTCAAAGATTCGGTGCCATCTCATCCCTATGCTAGAACCTTTGAAGAAAATCAAGAAAATTTCATGAATTATGTATTTAACTAGAGGCCAAGCTTGTGCTTCAGTTGTTGCTCCACAACTACTCACTTTGAAGGCGCGCTGCCCTGTCCTGCATTTGGGACCAGACACCTTTTTCAAGCTGCAAGGATTTGTGCTGGCATCACCGGAGCTGTTAAATTGTTAGAAAGCTTTAATGGATGGGGACGAGTCATCACCACACGTAGCACAATGCAGTAGTAACAACAAACAATAAGAAGTTCTCAGGGAAGGGCTAAAGTTAGAAGTTATGAAAAGTACTAAATTACCAAAGCTCCAAAAAGGAGAGCAGTGTCTGAATATAAATATCTGTGCATGACAATTCATCATTATGGGACAGGACCAGCCTATGTACTCAAAATAATTTAACATTTCCCTTAAAAACTGCTACAACTTAAGTGATAGAATACATGCTATTATTCACTACATAAACTGGGCATCCGTATGCAACCAGCCATGGTTGAATATTTTCTTCAATCCTTGGCTATTTCAAGAAGCTTGACTCTATATGGAAATGTATGTACTGCAGATCCTACAACATTCCTTTCCAACAAGAACAACTTTTGGGACTAGTAGTTCCAAATTCCCCTGCCCCATAATTCTGCATTGACTGCATGCTTGAATTGTGGGAACAGCAAAGAGAGAGAACTCAAATTAATAAATAACTGATCTTTCCTAACCATATCTGGTTATGCCATTTCCAGAAAATGACTAATGTTTCTCTAAATTACTGGCACTTAAGGAGTGTAAGAAAAATACGCTGCAGTGAAGTCTCCTGGAGTAGCCAATGTGCAGTATTGACAGAGGTGAACTATGTGAGCCGTGTCTGCGGAGAGGGAATTTGGGCTGTTTAAGCCAAGAGCAGCACATAAAGCTAAATCAAAAGCAATACAAAACTAACGAGTTTCTCTTTCCTCCCAGGAGCTCATAAAGGTCTGCTCGAGCTGAGACGGCACTCGGGAAGCGACAACACGTACGTGTCCCCCAGGGAGGTCCTGACATGCATGAACCACACTTAGCCACCGTTATCTACTGGTCGGCTGCTTTGTCCTGTGTGATCCTGCACACCTGGACACCGTAGGAATGGCACAGCCACCATCTGCATGTGGTGTAAGTTCTCATCATGCCTCATACACCAAGTTCATATCTATTATTTTAGCCTTGGTTAACTTACTTCTCAAGGAAGTTACTATTTATACCTGAGGTTTTGGTCATTCCTCAGAGGAACAGCAACTGCTACCTGGTGATGTGACAGCAGCCCTTCTGCTCAGATACCCAACAGGAAGTTCTCCGTGGGGTAGGATGGCTGCAAGACTGTTAAATCCCTCTGCTTTAGACATAAAAAGCAATGGGACCTTCTGAAACGTCTCAGGCTCTGTTAAACGGACAGCTCGTTTCTAAAACTGGCAGATAATGGGCAGCAGTAACTAGCAGTGTAAGATTAGAAAAAGATGATAAAAGCAGCTTGACTTTTTACAGTATATGAAAACTAGAAAACACCCAGTATTGAAACAGCTTGTCCAAGTCCTACAAAGACCACATAGCTCAGGATGCCATCTCCAACCGTGGCAATACAGAGATGATCCTCCTACCAGCTTCACTGGCTTCCACTGTTTTCCTATAGACTTCTGAGCTGGATGAGGTAAACATATTTTGAGGTTCTCCACGGATCTCCCTTTCATGAACACCCCATCTCCCAATGACCCCCTGAGCTCTTACTTTTTCTTTTACTAGTTTTGACTTTTCAGGATGTTTTTCCCCCCTACTGAGTTATTCTATACTTATCTATCCTGTATTGCATCTACTATTTTATTGCCCAGTAATTCAGTCTCAAAAGTCCCTTCTGCAATTCCTCAGAGTGGTCACTTGGACGGAAACTGCATGGGAACCTGGAAGACAGTGGAAGGGCCAGTGATACAGGCTTGCAGAGGGTGTCTCTACCTCAAGGGTTAATACCAGCCAACTAGCAGTGAACCAGTACGGCTTGCTCTTTACAAAGAAAGGGACCAGACTCAGGCCTTGCTCCCAGTTTGGTCAGACAGATGAGTCAAGCCAGTTCCCAAAAGTTCTGCCTAACTGGAAGTAAAACCTGGGGCTGGGAGCACTGATGAAATGAATCATGAAAGACTCTGCAGAGAGTCCTAAGATTGTATTTAGAAAAGCAGCCACAAGCTCCGAGAATGAGTCATAACCATCCCAGGTTGAAAGTTAAGGTGTTATCCGGCCCGTGAACACCTGGAGACAAAACTCTTGCCTTTGGAAGAAAGGAAATTCATTGGCAAAAACTGGCCTTGATTTAGCTACCCGCACAAGACAGCACAAGAGCCCCGCGGTGAGGCATCAGCTGTGCAGGGAATGGCAAATTGCTCTTGTTACAATATATGAAAAGATGGCCCAGAGCAGGGGACTGCAGCACGCAGGCCAGCACTGCACAGCCTGCATGGGGCAATAATCTGGGCAGAATAGAGGGAAAGAAAAGGCAAGGTGCTGTAATAGCTGCGGCACAGGAACATACAGGGAGCCTACTGTTTTCTCCAGATGAATATTAAAAACCAAGAACTGTTCCTTGCTCTGCCAAACAGGAGGTACCGGTGTGCCAACAACCTCTCGCAATGTCACTTTGAGACAGCCCTTCTCGGGCTTGAAGGAAAAAGGTCGAGACGGGGAGTAAGACCTCCCACCCGCTGCAGAAAGAGCAGGGGCTTCTCGGAGCACGGGGATGTCGGGGAGATGTGGGGTTCCTCTAGCCTCCTGCTTCTGACTCACCAACAGGATCAAACTGTGGGACAACGTTCCTGTACGACAGATTGATAAAGGAACCCACAAACTCAGCAGGCAGTTGAGGACACTGCTGCCACTCTGTTATTAAGGGCAGAAAAATATGCAGGGGGGTCCCTCTCTTAAGCAATGAAGACAACACTTCCAGACTACCTCAAGTAGGAGACTTGCAGCACCAAAAGTCAACGTGATATTTGAAGAAAAGAGCAAGATAACACCCATGCAATTTAACCAGGTAGTGACTCCTTACAAATCAATAATTTTTCAGCATATTTTTCAGAGATAGTCTGAAGAGAAAACCTTGGGTGAAACTGTAAAATTGAGCAATAAATAAGAATGGTATGGGCTCCAGAAAAAGAATAGGAAGGTCCTGTAACTCAGTAAAAATAAAAATGAAATGAAAATGAAAAGATAGAGTTTGTCTCAAGCAAAGACATAAAGAGAGGGAGCGGGTGTGCTCCATGCTCCATGACCATGCCCGACTCGGCCAGGAATTTGTCCAACTCTAGTTAATCATTTTGGACTAATCGTAATGCAAGCAGTCACACAGACACTCATTTGAAAGGCTGTTCTTGATAGCATAATGTAAAAGTTGCCTTTTTTAAGCATCACTCACAGTCTATAAAATATGGGCCAAAAGTTTAACAAACATCAACAAACTATTACTTGACCTTGTGGTCATCAGGCGACACAAACAAGGAGACAATCCCTCGCTCATAGAAGAGGGCACCACAAAACCCTCGTGCTAGTTTTTCTTTAAACCTGGAGAACAGGGGAACACCTTAAGATGTTATAACCTCAATTTCCCACCAACACGATAACCTCTTCCCTGGCTCCACTCGCCAGACATCCCCTCCTCGAGGGTAGGACCAGGGCAAAGAGCCGCCCGGGCACCACAGTGCAGGCAGGAGGTTCCGTCCCTCACTGCCCCGGGGCTCCAGGGGAGCCGGGCAGCAGAGCCGGTACCGGCACCACACCAGCTCGAGAAGGAGCAGGGAAACATGAATAAAAATAAATAGATTAAATACTAGAAACAAAAAAATAGCACAACTTTCTAGTGCTCCTTTGTTCTCCGGCATTTTCACATGAAGCCTTTTAGGATCGCTGACTCCAGATTAGTTCTATTATCTGTAATGTTGTAGGGAAATGGCAGCAAAGCAATAATGCTCATTCCTGAAAGGTCACACTGAAAGTGTCTTATTTACAAATCCATATGGTTTCTTAAAGGAAGTGTCACATTGGCAGTTCTAGAAAAATATCTAAACCGCATACCCTGCAAACCTTATATAAACAGCACAGATCTGTGTATGCTGCCAAGGATGTGCAATAAGCTCTTGTTTACAACAGTAGAGAACTGTCCAATGCAGTTATTATTTTGCCTACTACTCTGAAGCACTTAGCAATCTTTCCACTCAGCATGTTAATTATGGAAGATGCTTTTTGTATTACATGATTTATTTAAAGTCTGCTCAATCTCAATTTATGAAATCCAGATTGTGAAGCATCTCAAAACAATTTACTCTTCTTCTTAGCACCTTCAGTCACTAATAGCAATTTTACAGTACATTATGCCAGATAAATGTATTTTAATGCCTTAAGCATTTAGGAATCGGCTTACCAAGACTTAAAATACAGTAGCATCCTTGCAGTTAAGAGTCATATTCAATTTCCTTTTTGACCTCTTAGTGCACAGAAAACCAAACCCAGACAAATCCATGTCAGAGTTCAAATTTGGCTTTTAGCGTCTCCTACCTCAAGACCTAATTATTTTTCCTAACTCTGAAAAGATTTTATTTGGCCATGCTTATACATTTCCCCTTCCTCCCCCCTTAAAAAACAACACACATTTTTAGTGTTTTCAGATGTGGAGTTCTTTTATGCTAGCTAAAGAGCCTAATCTGAGCAGAAAGCACCAGCCACCGGCCAAGGCGCAGTCTTTTGAAGACAATGCAGCTACGTGACAACTCCTGGCAGTTGGCGGTGGAAAAATCAGGATCACTTGGGGTCTTGCATCCCGCCCCATTTCTCACAGAATCGTGTGACATCTGGCTCCTGAAGAAATCTCAGTTCATCCTTCAGACACATCAGGATCCCTCTTTCTGGTACCTCCTTGCATATGAAATTTCAGGATTTAAGATAAAGATCTTAAAATCATACGTAGCGTGAACAGCAGAGCATACAGCTGAAATGCCAAAACTCAAGGTATGTTTTCCTGGGTCATTGAGGACTGTTTGCATGGGCACGTGCACGCTGCTTCAAACCTCAGAAAACAAGAGCAAAAAAGAGGATCAAAGTGAGGATTTCAGCTGTTAAATACCAGGAGTAAACTGGAAACAGCTAGAAATAAAACCATTACGCCAGTTTTGAAATATTCCCTATACCACAAGGCACAGGTGTTGCTCTAAAATCATTACAGTGCAGTTGGCAGGGAGGACGCACTTGAGCACATTTTACAGCTGGCACTCTCGAGTTAGAACAAAATATACACTGCAGGTTCTTAAAGTGCTTCCTGGCTGTATGCATAGGTGTGTCCTGCAGAGCCTCTCAGGGACACCAGTTTGTCACCCAGAGAACAGCCCTGCACAGCCCGAGGAAGGCAGAGAGCAGCATCCCGGACACGGGAGCTGCAGCCAGCGGTGGCTGTAGGTGGACTGGACCTACTTCCATTTTCCCCTTGGACTGATCACCACTAGATATTCCCATTAAGTGTGCTGGTGCAAGAGTTACCAATATTTAACATTTTTGAGTCTTGGGTTCAACCACTTAAGAAAAATATCCCTGATTTTTGCTAAAATACAATGATTCAAACCTTGTTTACTTGGAAAGATGAGTACAAATAAGCCACAAGAGCAAGTGGCTTCTACCTTCCACATGATTTTGCTTCTAAAGTTTCTGTCACCAGTCCCTTTATCTTACCGTGCTTTAAGTGCTTCCTTCAAGTGATAATTCCACTCTTCATCAAGCTAATACACAATTTTGACAATATTCTGCCCCACATTTAAATAACACCTACAGAATTCTACTGATATTGCAAGCATTAGACTCCCACCAAAACAAACCCCAAAAGATAAACTCCAGAGGCTCTCCATGTTGTACACCGAAAAATACACTAACTTTTTTTTTTAACCTATAATTTGCAACCCCACATTTTATTTAAAATCTACTTAGATTGTTACAGAGAAAGATATAAAAGACAACACATTTCACACAAAAAGATCTGCCCATTTACTTAATAATGATGTCTGGGCTTTGATAGCCACACACACAAATCCATGCCCTTTCAATAGTGAGGAAAAAATTTTATATATATATAAATATATATATATCTATTTATATATATATATATGCATGCACGCTTGTGTGTGTAAATATAAAATTTCCACTGTTATTTTGAATAAAAGACCTTGTTCTGTGGTATTTTGCCAGTAATAAAAGCTACTCTTGTTTTAAAAAGTCTGACCCAATGCAGCTGTTTTGTTTAAAGCAAGAAGTTAACAGTTACTTTTGCATCCCCTTCAACAGATCAAAAGCCAACGTTATTCCAAAGTCTGAGCAATATAAGCAATTTTTTATTTGTTATTTGAAAGAAATTAAATGGAAAAAAGCCAGGCATTTTTTAATTCAACCATCATACTTTCTTCGTTAACATTTTGCAATGTTTGACAATACTTAATAAAATGGCTTCAATATTACCTAAAATGTTTCAATTTAGCCTTTATAACTTATGCCAAACTTACACGGTTCATTCTCCAAAGCCTACTGACTCATAGCAAAAAAAGCAGATTTATAGTTACATCCTAAAAATGATTTAAGCTAAAATACCAAAAGGCTGCAAGATTCCAGGCCTCCCTTTCATACTACATTCATTTAGGAAATATTTTAATGACAGGCAAGCCTAAAAGAGAAGCAGAGATGCAGTATGTTTAACAGGCCAAGTTAAGAGTTCACACAGGAAAAAAAACAAAGTGAGACTTTCAACCATCACATACTTGAGCAGATACTATTAACAGGATCAAATTTCCTAACTTCTGGTTTCACAAGATACATTAGCTTTGTTCCCTAACAGAGCAGTCCCTATAGAAAAACAACACATTAAGAAAACACGTGGAATATTTATCATTTCTGGTTACTAATAGCTGGGCTTTGGAGATTCCATCCCCCAAAACTCACTTCTTAGCTTGGCTCAATCTACCTAAAATAGAGTGGTGAGATGGGATGGAAACAAAAAAAAAAAAAAAAAAACTGCGTATAATGAGCTTAAAATTAAGAACTAGTATTTAGGGCACCCTCCCTCACAGATAAGCTAACCTGAGCCGTTTTCTACGGCTATGCTTAATTTCTCAGATATTAAGCTGGTTATTTTCTTACCACCCAGAAGTGTGAAGCCAACAGCTTAACTACCGTGGCAGAAGTCTTGACCTAAAGGGCTTTCTTACAAAATATAGGTATCGGGTATAGAAAAAAAGGTTATAATCAGAATTTAAAACTCAGCCTCTCAACTCAGGAGAGTTTTGTAATCTAAGACAAGAAAAAAAGAAGTCAACTCCTTAATGAGACCGATGGATTAGTTAAATGCAAACGAAATCTTGAGATTCCCTGAAACAGTTTTGGCCCGAGGTACACTCAGTACCCCAGATTATTTGCAAACAATCACTAGTGGGGACTGAACTCTTTGATAGCTATAAAATCCTTAATCAGCAATAAAACCAGTGCTTGCAGGCCACTGCGATGAAAATTTGTTGCAAAACCACTTTGTACATTTAACCCAGGGACATTCCAAGCTGGCAGCCATTTCTGGTCACTTACCTGTAAGAAAGGGTAATTCCCACAGGAATTTTAGCACTACCCAAGTTCTGGTTCACTCGCATCACAGGGAGACCCAGCTTCATGACAGAGAGCGCCCTTTCCCCCTCTTCATGACTGAAACTAAATACCCAACTAAAAGCAGCAACTGGATTTTAATAAGCCATGTCCTTAATAGGTCACCGCTTCCTTTCTTTTTTTTTTTTAAATTGCTGATCAAAGCAGGAATCTGCAGAAGTGTTTGACACACCAATGCTAGTGCCATGCCCTGGAACCGCTACAGCAGTGCCATTAAGCACGACTATCAAACGGAGGCAACTAGAAAATAAAATAAAAGGCTCATTTAACCAAATATCTGGTTGTCAAACAGGGGACACAACCACAGCTTTTACTAGCATTGATCAGGTGACTTTGTTTTTCTTTTAAATAAAGAAAACCTATTCCCAAACACTGAAGTGACCAGATAACATCCTCCCGACAGTCAGCCACATCAGGATGTTAACAGCATTTGTGTTCTCTTGGCAAGGAATGGTACATTTTATTTCAAGCACAAACTACCAATGTTAGTAAATACTAAGCCAAGTGTGCTTAGAAACAAATTCATTTATGGCAGGTACCCAGTTCTACCTTTTTTATTAAAGGAAGCTCTTTTGGTATTCATGGAATATGATGAATAATCATTGAAACTGAGGCAGAAAAAACCCTCTAGATTTTAATGGGCATATAAATAGAGATACTTACAGCCGTTCAAGCTGCTTCAGATCCTGAAACGCTCCACGTTCTATCACGCTAATCTGATTTTCTTCCAAGTGTCTGCAATTGTAGAAATACGAGTTAATTTTAACAAAACAGAATAAAACTTTTCCCATTTCTCTTCACTTATGCTATACAGTGCTTTTCATAGGAACACCAGGAACAGTTACAATGTACAGGTATAGACAGTTATAAAAGAAATCTGGACACAAGAGCACTCCTTTTCGTGGTCACCGCCAGGAAACGGGGCTCTCCTGGATTTGATCTCATGATGCCAACCACCTCCAGGCTGCCGGGACGCCGGAATCCTCTTTGTGCCCGTGCGTTTGTGGCCACAGCCATAACTCTAGGAAGGGGGCTGGACTGGAGGCTCCTTGCACTATTTTATGTGATGTAATTACGGAGGATGACGGACTCCAATAGTCAACAGCAGGAAACCCACGTGCAACAGTTCTGGTCCAGCTTTGCATTCTGCAAAGATCTCAGATTTGCCCCAGAGGAAGCCTTTGCCGTCCCTTCTGCCGTGCGCTCCCTTCACGCGCATCCCCAGAGTGCTCTGCAGGGGAGGCTACAGCTCTAGACCCTCTAAACGTATTTTATGGGACTTTTCAGCCGACTAACAGACAGGAGGAACTTCACACGTGCTAAGCCTGGGCTCAAGCAGGTGCCAAAGCTCCTACCCCTCCTGCCAGCCGCCCTTCCCAGCCCAGCCTTGGAGCTGTCTGGCCAAAGTCGTCAAGACCGACAGCAAGAGCATCCTCAGCCAGGATTTTACTCACAGCCAAAAACTTGTATTTCATCACCGACTTGCCCAATTTGAACCTTCCCCTTTGGCCTTTGGATATCCACTTTGGAGTAGTATCTGTCCCTGCATTTTTGCTCCACCCTGATAATACGCCGATTAAGTCTATTACAAACAAATTTCTTCATCAGTCACTAAATAGCTTAGAAACAATTTGGTTTTGCAAGGTGGTAAAAGCCCTAGTCCAGGCACACACCAAGCGCTCCCAGTCCAACCAGACCAGCTCCCTGGTGCGTAACTGCAGCTGCAGCTGGAGGGTTCTGCAGCAGGAGCTTCGCTTTGCTGCTGACGGGGGCACGGTCAATACGACAAAAAATCCCGTAGGAAACATGCTGCTGCTGTCCTCTCCCACGCTGCTGACCGAGACACTGCACTGAAACAGTTTCTCTTCTCTGTAATAATGTTTTTAAACATTATCTTGCTTATTTTAAACACTAATATTGCCTTGAACTCCTGCAGGCAATAATAGGGATTGATTTAAACTGGAGTCATGCGCATGCAAGTAAAGGTGATTTCAAAGGGCTTATTAGGCTTTTATGAACTAGTTTTCACATAGACAAATATGAAAATTCTTTTTCTAATCATAATGACACAAATATATTTTAACATTATAATAAAGTTGCTTCTTCATCATATATTAGAAGACTATACACCATAAAACCATGCAAGCAACACAGGAAAACACTTCAAGTTCAGATGGTAGTTGCAGATTTTGCGTGTTGTTAAGGCCATTTAGTATCAGCGATGGCTGTGACATCTGGCAGTGTCAACGCTACAATCAAGAGCAAAAAACTCAGGGAAACCAAAACAAGCACTGAGATGAATAATAGCACATTATCTGCAAACAGGATTTTAATAAAGACTTCCAAAATGGTACTGACAGCTGGGCAGGACCCAAGAAAGTCTAAATGAGAGAGATGAGAAATCCAACAGAGGAAAGCAAGTGCTTCCATGGATCTGAACCGCTTCCCTAGTGCAGGACAGCCTGTTCCCAAGTGTTCAGGTAGTAGCAGCAAAGACTTGCTTTTTCATTGACAATGTCCAAGTCTTTCATGAACTGAATATCACTAAATTAACACTCATTTCAACAACTGGAGTTTTTCGGGCTTAAAAATGTGCTGAAAAGTAAAAAGAGGAAATGCAGAAGGTAAACACAAGAAACAATGTGGGAGCTGGAGAGATTGTGTGTTTTTTCTATATCAAGAGACAGCAGTGCCTGTATTTTTTTTTTTTGTTAAATATTTCATATTAGACTAAAAATAATCCACAGTTTTCCTACAAGTCATACAGCTTTCAAATATTCTTAAATCAAATTATGTTTCAACTTTTATTAACAGGACTGTACCTTAAGGTGGCCTAAATCTGAAAGATGCATTTCCTACTGTCAATATAGTTTCACTATAAATGATTAAAGCCCCAGTGATTCTAAAACAAACCAAAACCTTTAACACAGTACTTATTAAAAGCCAAGCAATTAAACAGCTGTTTAATACATTACTAAAATTCACTGTTTCATGTTATAAATTGTACCGTTCCCCAGTTTAGAAAGATAGTAACTGGATAATAAACAAGTCACAGGTATCTGATCTCTAGAATGACAGACATTCTTACTAGCAGCCTGGAAGAGCCTTTCAAGAAAGTCAAGTTTTGCTCTATACTCACAGGACACGGAGATTCTTCAGTCCTGCGAAGTCCGTCTTTGTGATTCGTGTGATGTTATTTTTCTCTAGATCACTGGAGAGAGAGAAAAAGAAAAAAAAAAAAATCAAACACAGAGCATTGAGGCAGCGTAAGTGATAACAAGATTCAGTTAGCAGAAAGTAACTTCATCAGAGGAGCACTATCAACAGCTCAAATTGCAAAAACAATTTTGCCATTGCAATTACAGGCAGCAGTTGAGCACTCGCGATGAATTTTGCCTCTTCCCATTACCACACTGCCCTCGCACATGTTTCTGGCATCAGTGCTTGTTCTATGCTCCTTTCTCTCTCAAGACCCCAGTTTCCTAAAGCCTGAATATCTTTAGACCTGGTTGGTGCAACAGAGCTGCCCCTCTACATGCAGACATAGCCCAGGGCCCTCTAACCCAGCCTGCGGCTAGGGAGCTACTTGCATTTATAAGTAGAACTCTAGTCCAACCCAAAAGAGAAGAAAAAGGCAAAATTCAAGAAGAGCCTTAGTTTTTTTCCAAGCATTCCAATTAGGCAGCCTCTTTATAAGTTTCTTTTTTATTTTTAATTGCAGTTTTCAGAAGATACTCTTCATCTTGCTGACCTGTTTCCCATACACACTCCCTCTTTGCTAATTCTTCACCTTCTTCACTTAACCTCCCAACACTTACACGGTTCACCAACACATCTCTCGCAGGGGCATGTACTAAGCACTACCTGCTGCACTGCTTCAGCACCAGCTAACTCATATTCTAGATTCCAGCCTAAAGTGACATCTTTTCCACTGGTAAGGAAAAGCCACTGCAGGCAGATGCTGGGCTAGCTTATTTTTTGCAGCTTTTTCTTGCAATGAACATTCCAAAAACAGAGCAGACACTATTATCTAATTTGTATCTTAACAGAACAGACATAAGAACAAAACACTGTAGTTAGAGCCAAATTGTATTTATGTCAAAATTAATGGGATGTATTAATTGACACTCCATGCAAGACTGGAGTCACTAGCACAACGCCAAGAACTAGGGTCTCTCTCCTCTGCACTTGCCTTTTTGCTGTCCGTAGTCACTAGTAAAAAAGAAATTGCATAAAAGGAAACAGATTGCATAAGGAAAACTAATCAGGAGGCCTGAAGTCTATTCTGTGGAAAAGAATACGAGATCACAAACTGACCGTAGCAAGTAGAGGCTTTACCTATTTATTTCAGTTTTACCACAGCGCAATGTGAGCGTGCAGTGAGATACACCTCTTCTCTGGTAAGAAGGCTTAATTTCCCTCTCATTTCAAGTAAAATTCAATGAGACAAAAAGCAACATTACCGGATTACGTTTATGCACGTTTGGCAATCGCCTGAAACCTGCACAACCCTTGACCCTGAAATAATTTTGGAAATACAAATGGCTCTTCTTAAACACTGCTTCAAGCTGAGCATTTCTGGAGGTATAAAAAGGAATTCAAGGAAAAGTAGGACCAAGAAATTCCAGACATACCTTCACTCTTAGGCTTGCATTTTTGACAAATACTGCATTGAGGCTACCCTAGACAGTCATTTAAGTTCCCCACAAGTACAATTATAAACAGAACGGGAGAGCCTTTGAAGTGCTGAGAACATTTTAATCACTTGCAATCATTCTTAGAGCATCTATAAGGGGGGAACTCAGTGCTGGCCAGCACAATTCCCAGGCATTTTCTGTGGCATATGCATTTCCACACAAGGCACTCGGGATGACTGCTACTTACACCTATGTTTTTTCACTTCACTCCAGGTCCTATCAGTAAGACAGATCTACTACTTCTTAGAAGAAATATGTGAATGTTCAAGCATAAATTATTAAAATGCTTTCTATTGTATTTTCAAAGACTACTTTTTTCTCTGACCATCACGAAGTTATATTCCTCTAAAGTATTAAATAAAAAGCAATTGTCATGGTAACAAACTTCATGTATCTAGAGTTAATCACATGGCCAAAGAAAAAGGCAGTCATGTATTCTGAAGCATGTTAAAAAGTACGTTTCCTTATCCAGAGGAGGAGCAGAAGCATCCAGCATCCAAGACAAAAACTGTTCGTATTCCTCAACACACCTCACTGCACTCTCACGTGGTCCCTCCCTTAACCTTCCATGCAATCCAAGAAGGAATTAGCTCCTTTTCCTGCACTTTTAGCAAGCTGATGCTTCCCTAGAAATCTCTTACTAAAACCTAAAAAAATAAAAGCTGAAGGCAGTACTATGCCACTTGACAGCTGAGGTTTGGCACCCTGCAACAGAAGCTGATAGAGATGATGATTCAGCTCACAGTTTATACTGACAGAAACCTAAGCAAATATGTCTACACCATTATAACCAGGGACAAACCTGCTACACTTTGAGATGTTCACCTTTTGGCAACACAACTTGTATTTGCCACAAAGACTACGGAAGAGTTACTTAAAAAAAAGAAAAAGCCTAAAGTCATTAAAATTTAGGTCAATAATTCTAACTAGTCTATACCGTCCACAGCCAGAAATATTTACTTCAATCTGCCACAGCAAATTGCAGTCCCACGGACATGGGTACATGCATAATATTTCTTCTCCCACTCATCTTTTTCAAACACTTTCTATCATCAATCCTAGTGTGAATCTTTCTAATGGATACGGAGGACATTAATGAGACTAAAGGCAATTAAGTAGTGTGTGAGCTGCACCAGAGTGCAGACAAGTGTTTGTTTTGTAACACTAAAAGGCATCTCTGATGGTTATTTATAAACGTCAAACTGCTACTAAAATTCAAGTGACAAAATGGCTTAAAAAAATGAATACGCTAAGAGTCAGTTTAAGTGTCTTAATGCAGAATATACCTAAATGATGCAAGAAATAGATTCTCTGGTCCGGAAACAATATTTCTTATCACAGATAGGAACTAATGCTAGTGGTAAGGAGACAGGGGAAAAAAATCCCACTATTTCAGTTCTAAGAACAAGCGGAAGCAATGCAGTATTTGTACCTTCCTTGGGTCAGATACACTTTAGAGAGGATAATTACAGCACACGTACATTGCACGTTCCAGCTACTCTCATCCATTTGTACTTTTTCATCTCTTGACTGAACCTCACTTCTTTTTGAAGAATGCCTTTGACTCGCTGCCTGCATTTCTCTGCTTTTCCAGGTTTACTTCTCCCTGTGCTCTCACTTCAGTTCCTCTATCCTGGTGCATCAGTAGCTCGATGCACAAGGGTGACCTGACTGCAAAAAGCATTGGAAAAAGAATAGTTCCAGACAAGCCCAGGACCCCAGGGCAGCAGGGTCCCAGCAACACAGTTTTAGGGCCTTGACTCTCAATACAGTTTTACTCAGCTGAAACAGGTCTGTGCAGAACCACACTCCTATCACAGATCCATAGCAGATCTTCAACCCCAGGTTCTTCCTCCCCCAGTCTGTTAGAGGCACCAGCCCCAACGCACGAGCTCCAGAGGACTCGGAGCTATTCCACCCTCCCCAGCCTGCTGGGATCTGCAGCGCCCAGCTATGGGAAACACCTTTATACAACTTCTTCATCAGCACCCACCTCAAGATTGCTTTTTCTCTACTTCTTTAGGAGTTACACAACCCCTATTTGTGCACAGTCCTTAAACTCAGCCATTCCAGGAAATCTTTCTGAACGTTAGTAGCCAAGTCTGACTACAAGTTTCCTTTTCTGAAAACATAATTATTTGGACGATGCTCTAACTACAATAGAACTGTCTGCCATGAAGTTCAGCTTTCCTCAAGCTGTTCAGTATTTTTTGATAACTGCCTTCCTCCCCTCCTGAGCCTTCACCTGTTCCAGCAAAGGCCTCCCTCGAGCATTGGGTCTTCCAGTTGAAGAGAAGGGATTAAAACCTGGATGCACCGCATTACCTTTCCTCCTCCTGTTCACAGCAGGGCTAAGAGTACTGCTAAAAAGCCGAGTGCCACAGGTTAACCCATTAGTCAATTAAATTCTGGGACTGTGAAGTTACTGAACTCTTGCAGACATTAGTGGTTTACAGCCCGTGTTTGTGGGTAACATAATATTTTATGTTTCCTTTATAAAAAGCCTGGCAGCTGATTATGGGCTCACTAGTGGGTTTCAAATACAAAAACCTAAACCTTCCCATCTAGTCTTAATTGGCTTTCTAATACCTCACTGTACAGGAGAACTGCTGGAAGCAAGAACAGAAATGCCTTTGAAAAGAGATTATTTGGGTCAAAGACACTGAGAAATTTGTGCCGTAATCCTAAAGGTGAATTTAACGTACATCCGTTTCTACAAATGCCCATGTGCAGAGATGTTCTAAGATAAAAATCCCATTGGGCAGAATTCCTGCCTTTTCCATACCTATCGCGTGCCAGCCGTACCTATCGCATCGATCTCACTCACGTGGACACGAGCCCAGTTACTGCTCTGGGTCATGCCATACTCAGTAACACTGACTAAGGGACTCCAAGAAAACCCCATCGAGGAAACTAGGTCTCTCCTTGCAGCCGGCCAGCAGCACTTGGTGCCACTCACTCACCACGAGCCAAAGGAACTGAGATCCGCACGAGCTGCAGCAGTGCTGCTGGTACCAGGTCTCTCCTGCCATTTTATTTCTCATTTTAGCAAACAACAAGTTAAGGACAGCGCAGGCGTAGCGACAGCTTTGAGAAAACAGACACTGGAGTAATTAATTCAGTGGGAATGGAAACATGAATTAGACTGGAATGGTACAAGACAGCATGAAAATGAGTTCAGATTGAACTGTTAAAGTGAGCTTTACTCATAAACATGTCCTGCTATGCTCTAATAACTGTTTAATTCAACACACATTTTGTAGATGCTGAGGAGCAAGTCACACAGTGTACACACTTATTACAAACAGGGATGTTTGGAGTAACTGGAGCAAATCCTGCTTCATAGCAAGAATTCCTCTGAATTGCTTCATCTTTCATTCTTCTCTCAAGACAATCTACTGAACCTAAGCCAGATATTTAAACATTTTTAAATGTCTCCAGCGTTCTCTGGAGCATGTCATTACACAGCTTCAAACACCATTAGAAGTGCACAGATTTCCTCCGTTAACATTGCTTAAACAAATTTCAGTTGACAACTACTCTGCTGAGCCACCAAACTCTTCCAGAACATCTGGATGCTGTTCATCTGAAGCCTCACCCTCAGCCTTGGAATTTATAAAATTTATGACTTGAGGAATAAATCCATTTGTCATATTTTTATTATACCATGTGCTAAATTCACAGGACTCCATATTCCATCTTCTAGACTTATGTACTTTGGCAAACAAATATACCCATCCTAAACATCACGGAGCCTATAACTCCTCAAGATACAAGATCAGAATGGAGTTTGACAAACGATCAACAACACAATAAATATCACCAGTTTTGCAGAAAAAACAGCAACCAAAAGTAATCGCATGCTGAATTATTTTTTCAATCTTAGACTCAAATCAATAACTCGATATGTCTACACAAACCCCAATTCTTACACAAAACTCCAGGCCTCATATACACAAGGATGCAAAAATTCAAAATGACACCATCACACCGCAGCAATTCTTAGTATTCAGAGGTGTGTTTGCTACCTGAGATTTCTGCTCACAGGACCTGAAGCCCTGATTTAGTTTCTGTTCCTGCTAAGGCAGTTGGGGCTGTTTGTGTTGTGTTTGGCTACCAAATACCAGCCCCAAATCACAGGTCATGATAAGCACAAATCAACAGCAACTCTGCTATGCTAGAAAGAGCCTCAATCAAAGCAACACCCAGTGTAGCCTACACACAAGATTCATTTCTGCTCATTTCACTTGGGGAATTTTTTCCTCCCACCCAGGGCTGCCTAAAGGCTGCACCTAGGGCGACGCACTTAGGAATTAATAAAACTATCTGTTCCCTAAGAGCCAAACAGGTCTGAGATCAATATTAACCTAGAGGTCACGTTAAAATAATTATCAACTAGGATATGACTCGGGCAACACCAGAAAGTTTCTGAAAAATAGAAAAAATATATAATTTTCTTATAGATTTAGCAGTGACATTTTGAGAATATTGTGAGTATACCTCTCTGTGGTACTTGTCTTCTCCATTTGTATCACAGTACAAAATATTTATTTTAAAGGACAGATCAGCTTGGCAGTACCCACATTCAGAAAGTAGGAGACCAGGTTCAATGAACAGTGACTGAGGGAGGATTCCCGAACGTGAAGAGTTGCTGCTGTTTTGCATTAGCCCCATTCCTCCAAATAACTGGAGCCGCAGACGTGCTCGGGAAACAGGGCTCCGACTGCTGCACCAGGACATTGCTGAGGCCTGGCCGACCCAAACCACCTGCCAGAGCGACAGCCGGGCAGCTCCTTCCTTTAGACCTTCCCTGTCGGGTTTGTTTCTCATCCCCAGTCGCTGTGCGAGGTGACCAGGAACACCGGAGCTGCTGCAAACCGGCGCCTTCCCGACACGTTCACCATCGACCTGGCCAGCCTGCGAGCTGGGAGCGTGAACCCGAGGAGCAGGTCTACACTCCACAAAACGCTCCCTGCAGAGCTGGGGCAAAAAGACCTCCAGCAAAACTCATCTCTCTGGGAGTTCTTTGGTGCTTAGCTTGGTTACACACTAATGCTGCACTCATTAGGAGAAAATAATAATAATAAAAAACCCCACTCCCTTATGCATGGATGTATCCATTTCCTGTACGTGGGCTTTTGGCTTTCTCGTTCTTCACACACCCTGTATCTGTTTTATTTTAACAATTTTCCAGCATTTCTGCCATGGAGTTAATTTGGCTTTAATGGGTATAGATTGCCACTAGCCTCTTAACCTTAAATGACTGTAATTCCCCATAAAGGCCCTTGGCACTTCTCTTGGGCCTCCAGTCCAAGAACTTCAAAGTCGCCGTGCTCGGCTCCTCGGTTGTAGCACTGTCCCGGAGCCCTCTGGCAGAACAATCTGCATATCTGGAGATTTAGCCTATTTTCATCTCAACTTAAGCAATGCGGGAACTCAAGACTTGGGACGCGATTTTATGCAATGCGCAAATTCCCTTAGTTTCCAAATCACTTGCTTAAGCATTAACATCCCTTGTAAAGACAAAGACAGGAAAAAGAAAGAAAGCTAAATTAATCTAATCTAGTTTCATTTCTGTAAAGAGTAGATTCTTTCTTTAACTAAGACAGCCATATGATCGATCTTCTAACGCTCATGAGAAAAAATATTTGTTCACTGAATTCTAAAAGTACTAATACTCTCTTTTTTAAAGATATTCTGTATTTCCAAACTAATTCTAGACTGTTTTAACACAACTGACATCCTTTCTTCAGGTAAAATCTGCGTCCAGAGATGACAACCACAAGCAATTTTCCTGACGCTCCAAGCTGAATCCCTCCACTCCCCTCTCCTACATTCTTTGTGCTCTTCTTACTTGTGGTTTTCAACACCACACTTGATTTGATGGAGCGAAGTCGAACTGTTTCACAATGTTTGCTAAGTGAATTGTACATTCCAGAAAACTCAAGTTTTTTTCTAAAAACCATTAGGTGTCTACACAAACATTTGCTCAAGTTACTGAAACAACTCATCCTTGTAAAATCATTTTGCACCGAGTTACAGCTCGTAACTACTGTAGGACCTTCTTGGAAAGCGTCTTCTGAAAAACAATGTTAATGCTAATTAGGAATAATTCATTTTCAACTTCTAACAATTCTCACAAGCAATTAACTCGAGAACTTCCCACGTCAAAAAAAAAAAAAAAAAAAAAGAAAGAAACAAAAAAAAAAACCTCATGATTAGTCCTTATCTAGGGGAGGCTTTTCATGTTATCTATTAAAACTCACTACTCCGAAGGACTGTCAGCTTCTGTTTGAGATACTTTTGCATCCTTATCACTGAAACTGGCATCCGAGATGTATGTTCCCCTCACTGGAAAACCACCGTCTTTGCCTTAGGGCCTTATTTCTCAACACCCACTTCCATTTTTGGGAAACAAATGCTTTATCTTCCTTCTAGAACTTCTTTGTTTCACTGCTATCCTCTCGTCTCCGTCTCACCGCCGTGCTGTATTTATTCAGCAATGTCAAAAATGCAGAAGCACTTCCCTGCAGGACTTCCTTAAAGCGTCTTACCTCACTCCTTCCCAGCTTCATTCCCGAAGCACCTTCCCTGCCCAGCGTTCCATGAGGAAACGACAAACCCCTTCTCAGCAACTCTGCAACTTCAGAGCAGCTTGTAATTAAGGATAGAAGTTCTCACCTCACTAAACGATGCTGTAACCACCACCCCGTGATGTAACCACTACCTCCTTCGCCACCTCTGCACAGAAGAAAGGCGAGATGAGCAAAGGCAAGCAGTTTCCTCCGGCTTTTTCCAAAATCAGCACTTTGAAAGTGCACTTAACATAGAGCCTCCCCAAATGAAACAAAACTGCTATACAGACAAAAGATAAATTTGAGAAAAGTCTCTGGACCAGAAGCCCACTAAAATCAGGGTAAGAATGCATCACGACTGACAGGAATGCTGCCTGACACGACACACCAGGCGTTTGAACTGCTCTCAGGAAGCAGTTTTATTTTTCTTCCTAAAATTGGGTCAATTTTAGCAACATGATTCCTCCGTATCTGCCACTCCTTAGTGGCACATCCTTAGAGCACATCCACACGTATGCAATGGCTTTTTTCATGGGCTTTATTTACATCACGGAACTACAGCCCCTATATCAGCTTTGTGCCACAGTAACTGTGTAATCGTTATATTCTATAGGACAGCAAGACTGTTGACTATTTACTTAATGTGAAGAAATAAAATAAATAAATAAAACAGTAAAATAAAACTAAACTATCTACTCATCTAAGCCTCAATGAACAGTTATGAGTTTCTTCGATCAGCCATCCTTGACAGGTAATATGTTTCAAGGAACAGGATCACAAAATTCCAGTGAAATTTCTTCCATTTCAGGGCGATCTTTGGGGACTGTTCTCAGAAAACTTGAGGGCAGGAATTAGAAGGCTTTCTATTTTGGGGCAGGTTGTTTGTGGAAAAGCCTTTTGAAATCAAGCTTTCATATTAGGCGACTGCATCTCCTGCCAATGCCAAACATCATTTTTGCCAGACAGGCAGCTAAGTACTTCACTCAAGCTGAAAAGCTGCTAAAATACCCACAGAAGAGCTCATCGTTCGGCAGTGCATACCTGAGGTGTTCATCATCCAGCAGCGCCTCCCGAGACAAAGACGTTAGCGAAAGCTCTAACCCGACGAGACGGTTGGACTGGGCTGACTTGGAACGTGTTTATGTGATCTGAGAAGGCAGGGAAGGCCCAGAGCCGTTCGCACCTTTTACAATTATCAGTTTTATTTATCAGTATCTGCCTAGCAGCATGTGTCAGTAACACTCTGATTTTGTACAAATTAATTACCGCATTTCTGAACAGCAGCAAGAACAAAGGAAAAAGCCCGAATGAAGAGGGAGCAAAAAATAGTTCCCTAGCTGGCTACTGGCACGCACAGGAACGCACCTATGCCTCTGCTTTCAGCATATTATTTACTTAGCCGCTAAGAGCCTGTCTTTTGAAGCACTTCACGAGAAAGCTCATTCACAGAAACCACCTACCCCAGCACCAGCCCGTCCCGGCCAAGCTTGACGGAACCCAGCGCCGGAAAAAGGCAAGTTTGGAGCCAGACATAAAAACTGCACGTTGCACAATTGTGATTCGGGAGATGAGAACCCCAAGCTCACTCATGTGACAAGTTCCATTTACTACCACTTCTGTTGTCAGGACTGGCAACATCGTTACTGGGGCTCATGATTTATTCGTACTGAGCCTTGTACCAGTGGAGAAACCTCCAACAGTGTTGAGCAAAGACCAAAAGAGCAGATGAGCAGAGGCAAGCAGAGCATCATACTGACTGTCCTCAACTCTTCGGCGCCCTAACTTGCCCCATTTACTTTTATATAACATCACACATCAAAAAATAAAGAAAAAATATCATTTTGTCAAACAATGTGTTTTCTTTCTTGGTTTGTTTCTTCATGTGGACAGTTCCTTGCATACACATAAGCACCAAAATCAAAGAAGAAATCAATCTATTCATGAAATGGATTAGTCAGCAGGGCCCAGCTGGTCGGCCCTACTCCCCGTTCCTGCCAAGCACCTTCTGGGGCTGTCTGGAAGGGTTACCAACCCCACAGCAGTTCATCACCCTCCTCTCCCCCAGGCTCGGGATGAAAGGAGACCTGAGCTGCCTCTGCCAGTGGGGCAGAAATAGCCGGGAAGTTAAACAGAACAATCCCGAACCCTTGCAGACAGCCCATCCATCTTGCTTTGCAGCGTGAGGTCCGTATGTCCGATCCGGGCAGAGGTACTACGACACCTCCACCAACTGCACGCAGAGGGTTAAGGCCTTGCCAGTGACCCCCTCCAAACGGCATCGCTGCTCACACGGGCAGGATGCAGCTCCACGAGGCAGCCTGCGACACAGCAGCTCTACGAGCGCGACTCCCATGTGGCTCTCCCGTGCCTCCTCAGCTCTGAGGGTTTTCCTTAGTAACCAGACCGCTTCCCTACGGCTGCTCTCCAGCGGGATCTGCGCAGGCAGGGAGCGAGTCCGGCCGGCTCCGGTGCAGCAGGCACGAGAGCTGCTGCCCAGCAGTCCAGTCCATATAAAAACCTAAGGACTCCTCTGCAACAGCACTGCAAGTTTTAAGGAGAGGATTGCTAACAGCAATTTTGTGATCAAGACAAATTCTGAAATTGATTTACAAGTAAATTTCTGAATGGTTTTGAGGGTTACTTCATCTTAATTAAAGCAACATGTGTCACGGGGAAATGAACAAAGGAGCAGATTTAGACGGTGGATTTTCCTCGCCACTTCAGCTGAACGGGTGGCTATTGAAAATTCGCCCTTCGCAAGTGACAAGAGAGGAAAGAACACGGCCATTGGCTAAAACGGTTTCCCACTATGAGGACAAATATGAATTAAGGTCCTGGTGGGGATAGTAGGGGGAAGGAACCACAACAACAAATCCCAGATAGAAAGGTCAAAGTCTGATGCTCCAGCAATCCATCAATCATAGGATTAAAAATATATATTGCAGCCACCAAACAGATGGCATAAAACTGGAATGCAAGACATTTATTCTGACAGAGATAACTGAGAGACCAGCTTCAGTTGCAGGGGGGAGCTAAGGATCTGGCAGAGATGTAAGAATCAGCCTCTTAAGCCCTATCTTTTTTACTATTTTCTAGAGATAACATAACCTTTAGAGATTGTCCAAAATTCACTCTGAGTATAAGATGACAAACCTAGTCCCTTATGTAAATAAGTAGATCTGTTATTTATTTAGTACCATTAGAAAGGAATTTCTGTTGTTGACAAGGCCATTTCTCAATGGGGAAGAACAAGTTCTTTCCATGCCCGAGAGCCATTCAGTGTCTTAAATGAGGCATCTGACTGCCAACATTGAAAGGAGATCTGAAAATAGCGGGAGCATTACGGTTTTCTGGGGAAAAGGCTTTAAAACTCCCCAAAGCAGAACTGCTTGGGCTGCGTTGCAGCCACAGCGCCTCCGAACGCAGCCCTCACCCTGAGAATTACTGGGAGAAAAAAGGTCAAACTGGTCCAGCCGCTCAAAACCTGGCAATAAACCTAAAAGGGGCTGGAATGTCAATAGCAGCCCCTGGGCCAAATGATGGAGCTCAGTCATCGGGGTGAACAGACACCCCTTATCAGGCAAGGAGCAGAACGGAGCCGAGCAGGAGACGCAGCCTGAGTATCTCACTGACTGCACAACAGGACGGGGCACAGGACTGACCATGATACAAGTGTCACCAGGATAACAGTTCCTAGATAACTGCTCATGCACGCATCCTCAAAAGAGCAAAGCAGGGCAAGATAAATACCTTGGAAATCTTTGCCACGTACTGCTTCTAGTCACGCTCTCCGCCACCGCCTTGCACAATCCGCTTGGCTCTACTCACAAATTTGCTCCAGCCATAAAAGATGAGCCACTGTTGAACAAAATTTTAATACTGAACTAGAGAAATACCCTGAGCTGGAATCTGTCTGCAGTTACAGAGAACAAATAGGCTAAAGGAATGAGAGGTACTGGGTTACTTATGAAGAGCATTCCACCATCTCTTCCAAAGGTTAACACCGCCCGAGATAATTCAATAGCTCTCACTTTAGGATGCACAGTGAGGCGTCTCCCAAGACCTGCACTTCATACAAATCACTTGGGTGTTTCAGGTTAACTTGAAAAGAAAGACAGATCTTTTAATGATAAAGATTTTGCTACAACATAGGATTTCACGGGGCTGGAGGCACTTTTGAAGATAAAAGAGGGTGCAGAAGGTACAGCTTGCATTGCTCATACTGAACTTGCAAGGTTTAGTTATGCTTTGTAGATTGGGATATAGAGAAAGCAGAAAGTAAGATAAAGGCAGAAGAAGCGAGGAACTATTGCATGGAGGAAAAGTTTACTTTTTAATTAAATATATGCTAAAAGACACAAAGTTTACTGCCTTGCAGCACTGCTGGATGCTCACTACAGTCGTGAGCCAAGCAGGGGTGAAGTGTGGGGGGCAATTCAGTTCAGGCTTCGGAAAATCCACCTGAGCATTACAACCACCTCAGCAGGGAGAAACCAAGAGCATCGCGACTGTGACTAAGGAAGGAGCCTGCATTTCAGTTGGACTCTGTCTGAACCCAAAGTAAAGCAGTTCTCCGCGTGATCCTGGTGCAGCAGGCGCAAGCCAACATGTTTGCAAATACTTAAGCAACAGCTTCCACCCTCCAACTTTGTTCAGGCACCATTAAGTCTGCTAATCCAGAAAAATGGATCCCACCAGGCCAACAACTGGCAAAACGCTATTTGAAAAAAAGATCAGGGGCAGCAGCACAGCAACCAGCTGTACAGGACCAAAAAATGCAGACAAGCTAGGCCTGCTGCAGTGCACTCA
The DNA here is from genome assembly GCA_034781795.1 of Crypturellus tataupa. NCBI lineage: Eukaryota > Metazoa > Chordata > Aves > Tinamiformes > Tinamidae > Crypturellus > Crypturellus tataupa. The sequence continues at coordinate 2,383,212 of JAWLRI010000139.1, read as the reverse complement.
CACCTCCACACACACACAAATTCCAAGAAAAAAACTCAAAGCAAGGCCTATCCCTGTAATCTAGGACTACCACAGAGACAGCAGCTGTTCTTTGGAAGGACGAGGTTTCTTTTACCTACTATGTCTGCAACTAGAAAAATAACAGCACGAGAAAGTGAAGAGTCTCACGGCAGCTCACCAAAATAATCTGCAGTAAGTGGGTTGCTAGATCTCAGACTCTCATGCAAAACTGAGAAAACAGCCACAGACCGCACGGCAGCAACCAGCACTAGTTAACTGTGTTATCAAGGCTAATATCATCCTCTTTCCTGGACCCATCAGTGAGAAACTGGGTATCAACTTAATACTGCAAGACATTCAGTCAAGCACAGCTCATCGCTACGGAGCTAGCAAAGGGAAATCACACATACAGACCCAGGCATCCCAGCTCAGTTTTCCCAGGATCAGCACTTCTGATAGCAAATTCTGATATTTCCTAAACTAAAACCATGTATGCCTCCTCCTCGGGACAGGACCAGGGCCCCACGCAGGCCTTTGGAGGTTACTCCTACCAGGAGCAGAGAGTATTGCTCATAGGGAAGTCTTCCCGAAGAGCAGTGTCCACGGGAGGGCCGTACAGCTACATCCGCGTGTGCTTCCCTGTGCGTTCTGCAGCGAGACAGAAGCTTTCACGACACGAGCTTAGATTTAATTTGGAGACAAAACTGAGGAAGCCGAGGACTTATTACAAGCCAGTGCAACTTCAGCAGCTATGTTCACCTAGGCCAAAAACACCATAATAATATATTTGTATAACAGAAACCCCAGACCACATGAAAACTCCAGAGTAAGCAGATGACTAAGCTCCTAAATTGCACCTAAATGTGGACACACTCAATTTAGCTTTTCAGGCAGAGCACAGAGCTGATTAGTCTTGCAAGATTTATCCGTTCGGGAAGGTAAAGATTCTCCCCAAGTTAAAAAATAAAAATAAATATCCCAGAGGAGCTACCAATTCTAAACCAGATACGTACCCAGTACTACCAAATGCACATTCATCAAGAACGCAAACATACAACTTAATTCTCCCAATAAACTTGTAAAAAACAGATTGATAGTAACAGGAGAAGCACTAGACAGTAATGGGAGGAAATAAAAAGGGCTCATCTTTCCTACCTAGACAAAAAGCAGATACTGCCCATGTATTAACACCTCTTTTTCCTCCTTATCACTTTTACCTCTTGGTGCCGGAGGATTCAACCACCACCAAGCAAATGGCCTTAATCTGCTCACTGCAATTACATGTTATAATCTCAGACAAAATCAGATTATCACTGTAAATGCTTTTGTTAATATGTCAACACACTTTTAATTTCTAGACTCTCAGTTGTCTCCATTATTCACACATACAAGACTAGTAATTATCAGCTGCAAAGCTTGAAGTAAAGGAAGTCATTCTACCCATTACCGTAAGTTAACTGTTACCTTATGTTTTCTCCAAAGCACAAGAGGCTCGTGAAGCTTTCCTTTCTTTTTGCTAGGATTTTAAGAGACTTAACAAATGTGCGATTGGCCAGGACACACTGAAGGGAAGCTACAAGGTCACCTCTATTACTCTGTTGACAGGCAAGCTCCTTCATGAAGCATACGGAGCATGGAGCTTGTATATCGTGTACGTATGTTTTAGCCTGAATTTCGTCTCTCTCCCTTTCTGTGCGATATGTGGGATGTTCTGGGAGCCCTTTCTCGAGAAGGATAAAAGGAATTTGCAATTCCTTTGGAAATGGTAAACTTTCATCTCCTCACTCGCGTATTTGCTCTGTCCTGTAGCAGCACCCAGTTATTTGCATCTCCTCCGAGCTCTGGACGAGACGGGGGCTAGCAGCAAACTTCAACCCATGCCACCCAGTCAACAGACTAGTGCAGAATGTAGCAACAAACTAAAATGCACCACAGACCTAATGCTGCTATTTCAGGAAAAATATTACTGAAGAAAACAAGAAAGCTGTTGAGGAGATGCATGATAGAATTGTTTCTGCAAAAGTTGCTTCCTCTTAAAGCCATGAAAGAAGAAAGTGTGGTTTCCATTTATCATGGAAAAACACCCATCAAAGCCCTGCTGACAAACAGCTCTTGCAGTGCCAGGGCACTCTCACTACTTCACTTAATGCTGCTTCTCAACAAGGCAACTCACCTCCCTCAATGGAGTTTTCTTACTTTTCCTTCAGGTTATACATTCAATTTAGTTTTCTTTGGGTTTCATTTTAACACAATTTAAATAATATTTAGCTTGGCTCCTGCAGCCCAAACATTCTGTAGCTTTTGTACAAACAAAACTCTAGAAGCTTAGTGGCAAAGATTAAGTGGTGCTTTTAAATCTTTTATTAATTAAAGCCAAAAGGAGAAGTTTCCAAACTAGACTAGTACACAGAAACTTTAGCTCAAAAGGATACAGAAAGCAACACAGACTTTTTCACAGTCTGAGAGTCTAAAAATTCACTCAGTGTGTGGCCATTAAGAAATGTATTTTAAAAGAATTTCAGCATATAAAGACTTGTCTGCGATTTAAATTATTTTTGTCATAAATAAAAATTGTTTGCATCTGTCTCAGACAAACTAATCAAAGACTACAGCTCGACCCAGTGTCACGGCAGACACGATTACAGGTTGCCCCGACCACAGCAAACAGGGAGATACTCAGGTACATCCAGCGGCTGACCTCATGTCTCATCTACGAACAGAACAATGAACCAAGAGAATTAAGGTCTTTTCTCCTCTATTGCCTATAGCAGAAAATTCAAGTTAGTGCACTTAGTGCAAATCTAGATATACAAAGCTTTAAAGCACAGTTACATTCAGAAGGATTTATCAGTGAAAGGTTCGTGAGAGACTAGAAGAATAAAAGCTGAAGACGAAGACCTGATGTAAGAGTACAGAGCAGTGTGCTAGTAAGGGATCCTCTGCATGCTCTTTCCATAGGATTTTAGGTACTGTTGAACTTGATTTAATTTTGCTGTTTGGAATCAAATGCTCCTATAACACACTATTAAAAAAAAAGCAGCTAAATATTGTATATATCAGTGGTTTGTGAGGTAAAAAGTTCAAACTGCAGGTTGTGAAATAGCTACTGTTCTTCATGCAGCCGCTGGCCTAGAATTTAAGAGATCTGTAAACTTCACCAGAAGTTATGAGGAGCAGGAGCCTGGCAACCAGTGCCTGCCTTCAACCTCCTGGTCTTTCTAACGCTCGGCACTCCAAGACCCACAAACTCGCCTTGGATCCACTTCTGATACGAGACAACACAGTTAACATCCCTATTAAGCTCATTCTCACAAGGCAGTCCTAGCCAACGAACAAAGTCAGTCTTTCTAAACACCACGCAAGAACAAAATTACCATGCTATTTTCCAAATTCATTTGAGATGACCAATTAACCTTCATTTTAACCTGAAATTTAAAACATTAAGCGTAGTCCTCAAACCTTAACTCGCATCTTGCTGATAAGACGCACAAATATGAGCGTTATCCAGGGCTAAGCCTGCTCCGAGTGCCCTGGTGCGCTAGCAGGGCAGCTCTCCTCGTCTCTACTGTTCATCACGTCCCATCATCTTCGTGCACGGGGAGCAAAGCCTTCTGCAGTCCTGACAACTGCTGTTTACACAACTGGATCTAAACAGAACGCTGATTTCACAGCCCCAGATTTCACAAAAGGCAAAGACAGTGGTATAATCCCGTAAGGGAAAAGAAACAAACACAAGAACCCATATTGTTGCCATTTAGAAGTTCTCTATGCTATAAAAATACATCTGTAAATGTTTCACCAAGGCTCTAAAATTTCATCCCGGGACAGAATTGGCTTTTAAAAGGCTAATACCTATGCAATGTTCCTATGCCTAGCAACTTCCCGTAGCTTTTTTTTTTTTTTTTTTTTAGTTGGAGAAAAGCTGCTGGAGGATTTGAAAACTCCTGAACTCTCTGAACCAGAAAGAAACAGAAAGGCCGTGTAACGCACAGGACTGGCAAAGAAGTTAGAAAACATTTCAGAGTTATCACTCATCCGCATGGGCCGGCACAGTGATGCTGGGGTGAAGAGCTGCCCTGAGCCTCGGCCATCCCCTCCGGAACGCGCTGACTGATCCTGGGCGTCAGGCAGCCTCACTGATACAGTTCTCTGCACGCAGCGATAGCAGGGATCACGGTCTAGCCTTGAGCATGTCCCTTGCTGGAGACGTCTTAAGGAGTCAGCTGGAAAATCCCCCGGGAAGCTGCGTTCCAGGAGCCCGATCCCTGCACTCACACGTGCTGCACCGCTGGGGAACGGCTCCCAAAGCCGCCAGCTTCCCCGCACGGACACGGCCACCTCGGCGGCTCAACGCAGAAAGCAGGGGCTGCTCTAAAGGACTGCCCGCCCCTCCGGCTGCGCTCACGGGTGATGCAGGCGCGGGGAGCCGAGCGAGCGGCGGGGTCCCGGCGCGGGGCCGCCCGCGGCCTGGATGGGGTTTGCGCGCGGGGCCGGGAGGGGTTGTGCGGGACGCACCGCTGCGTCCTCGCTTTGCCTTATCCTGCCTTTTTTCTACCCAAATAGCTGGAATTTTTGGTTTAAATAACCTTCGCGCACCCCGCTAACCGCTTGGGAATGCGAGCCTCACCATTTGATGTCCTCAAGCCGTCACCAGGGAGTCGGGGCACCTCAGTGATGCTGCCTGTGCTTCCGTAAAGGCCTTCTGCTTCACCTAGAACAATTAAAACCAACAATTACAATTAAAAACATACGTGACTTGGCAGCCGCGGGGGAGCGGGAGGTGGAAGGAGTTTGAAGAGCAGCTAGGCAAACCCGGCAGAGTTTCGAAAACATCTGGCAGCGGGCACCGCGGCAGCGAGGTAAAGGATCGGTGTATGCAGTGCTGTGGCAGTAACGTAAACAAAAATACTTCCTAAACCCCAACCTGCCCTTTTCTGTGTTGTTTTCAAGTTTACAAATGAGGTTTCTTTGGATAATAATAGGGGGGTTAATTGCTGATTTTTGCCCATTTTAGATTGTTTGCTTTTTACGTTACGTCTGTTTTTATTCTGCCTTGACCCATGCACAATGATCGTGGGCACGTCCTAAGTGAGGGATGAGGCGGGTTTGTGTTGGAGCGTCCCCTCTGGAGCGGATGGCATCGCCCCACGGAACGTGTGTGGCTTCGCTCCTCGTCTTGGCGGCCGCTGGGGAGGGGTCGTTCACCTCTGTGGTCGTCGCTCTTCTCCCTTCAGGTGCAGCAGTTGTGACTCCCCGAGCACGGAATAGACCCTTGAACGTGAGACCGAGGCGCGCTCGAACCGTAACATCGCAGCAACAATCGCGCTCTAATCGCTTCACCCTCTGGAATGCAAAATTCCCACTTCTGCCTTTATGCTGTTACTGAAGCCCTGTGTTACATTTCTCCTCCAGAAAAATAATAGTCTCATAATATTTTAATATTTAATGGTTCATTTTTTTAAAGTGGTACCTTTTGAAAAGTTGTCAGATACACAGAACCTCTCAACATCTGTTTTTACCAAGTTTTTCCTTACGGTTTTTCTTTCATAGCAATAACATTATTTAATGATGCTGGTTAATTTCCAGCTGTCGCTGATCAGCAAGTTTTGGGATACGTGTTTAACCCGTCTGTGTCGGCATCGTATGGCAGTATTGCATAATCCGTTGACTGTCCCCTCTTTATGTAATGTATGTTTGTAGTTTGTTTTTAATACGTACGAGTATTTTTTTCACTGCGTGCTTCGTTTCAGAGCCTTCATGTTTGTCTCTCCATTGCCCTCTTGAGTTCAAAACCTGCAAGGCACCATTTTGGTGGGAGCTGGATGCTGCTGAGCGTTATTTAGTCTCTCTTTTGAAAGCAGCCTGTCTAAAGGATACTTTTGGTTGTTGTTGTTGTTTTCAGAGTTGTTTATTTAGAGGGTCAAATCACTTTTTGGAGTTTCTGCTTTCTCCTCTCAGAAGGGTGAGCAGTACTAGTGAAGTCCACCCATCCTAAATACAATGTTTAAAGGCCTAATAACTCATTAATTTTCACCTTGTAAAAGTTCTCACCTTGAAAATTTTGCTTGTTCGGTGTAACACATTGGAGAGAGGAAAAAGAAAAAAGAAAGAAAAAAAAGCACAAGCAAAACCCACCATTGCCGACCTCCAATCTGTTTGGTGTTAGCCAGGAGGGGGAGAAGCAGTGCCTTGATATTTATTGCAATGAATCGCAGAAAGGTTGAGGGTGGAAGGGGCCTCTGGAGACCATCTGGTCTAACCCTCTGCTCAAGGGCCCCACAGATGCGTGGGGCAAACTTTCCTGGAGCCCACTGGTGCTGTGGAATTGCAGTGGAATTTGCAGCGTGGCCATGCTACCCTCTCCCCGCTAACCCCAGTATTATTGCATTTGTCTTTTTAAGGTTGATTGGGATGAGAAGCTATTTCTCCACTTTTAAAAACGCTTCAGGCTGCACAGAAGGCCCCATCACATCGTTCAGATGCTGCTCGTTGCCTGGAAAACTTGCAGGATGGTGATGGAGATACGAGACCACTCTGTTTCGCCTGGCCCCGGCGTGTGGAGTGATTCCCGTTGCTGCAGCCCGCGGGACGAGGAGCGGGGCCGGCGGCGGCTGCGATGACTGACAGGCTGCCCTGGCTCAGTTATCACAGTGCTGATGCTGTCTCTTGTAAAGGTACAGTACTGTGATAACTGAAGGATGGCAGCCATCTGAGCTTCACGACACGCTCACGACGCCCCTGCGGCGCTCCGCGGGGCTCACGTGGAACATGCAGCCCTTAAGGGAGGGGGAAAATCGATAGGTAAGAGACCTCAGTTTTACTTGAATAAAAACGATGCTTCGTCCCTACTGAGTTTGCCTGTTAACTGACTCTGGGTTGGAAGGTCCTGCAGAAACGCTGTGCGCTGAAGCAGGGTCCTGTGCGGTTTGCTGGAGCGTTAAGCAAGCAGAGGTGCAGGTTGCTGCGTGCCAGAAGCAGCAGAAATGAATCTGGAGCTGTGCAGAGAAGCAGCCCCTCTTTGTATGCTCTCCTCAAGCTATTTAAAATAACTCCCTCGGTCCAAGTGTGTTCCCTTCTGCTGAGGGCATGGGGTGTGGAGGGGAAACAACCTCAAATAACAGAGGGTTCCGAGTGGTAGTCACAGGGGTTGCAAAACTACCAGAGTAGACAGAAAATACAAAATACATTCTTGTTTAAGTGCTGGGGAAGGGCACGTTCCATCCCCTCCTGGAGTCCCAGCCTTTTTCTTTCTAACCTTTCTTCTTGAAGATGGTAGCTCCGTAGCTGCTGAGCGTCCCGACTCGATCTCTGCATCTCCTGACATGCAGCATGCAGCGTCTTTTGAGCCCACACGGCAGCAGAGGGAGATGCTGCGTTTGCACCAGGTCGTTCTGGAGCACCTTGGCCTGCGTGGGAGCCTTGGGGAGCCCCAGGCAGGAGCAGGCTGCAAACTCATGTCCTTCAGACCCTTCCATCAAAGTTTCTGGAGAGGCAGAGGTGGCGGGAGGCGGTGCTTGTGGCTGAAGCCAGTGTCTGTCTGAGTTAAAACATCTTTGTCCAATACAAACTCTATCACGAGGAGGGGGTTTTTACACGTTTGGAGCCCGCGGGAGGGCAGCCGTGCAGGTGCAGCCGTGCTGGGCTGCAGTGCTGCAGAGCCACAGCAGAGGGGCCCGTTGGGCCGCCTGTGCTCGGGAGTCCTGCAGCCGAGGGGGTTTTGCACGAGATGAACAGAGAGCTGCAGCACCCACAGTGTGGGACAGCCCTTCCCCACGGCCCCCTGGGCCTGCGGGGCTCGTGCAGCAGTATCCAGAGGTCACGCTTCATCCCTGATGCCGAGACATCCTGCTAGCAGAGCGTCGAGCTCTAGGCAGATGCAAATCTAAAGCTGCCAGCCCTCGGCTTCCTTTTTGCTATCAGAAGCCTGAGGGACCTCTGGATCTGGGCTGAAATGCCCTGTTCCCTAACCGGAAGGCGGTCGTCTCCTGCCGTGCAGCATCGCGGTGGTCTCCGGTCCTAGAGCAGCACCGCACACACTCGCCTATGTCTTTTAAGGCTTATATCTCCCTTTAACTAATGTTATTGTCATGAGGGACCCAGCAAGTGCTTGGAGAAAAAGCATCCTTTCTCCTGGGAGGAAGGCAGGGGCTAGTGGAAGCGCCAGGGCATTCAGCCAGCCCCAAGTCCGTGCGCTTAGGACCGCTATTAGCATTCACAGGTGAATAAATACAGTGGTGAAGGCAGCGATTCGCACCAGAAACCGAAATGGAGTTCCTTGGGGTTATCCCTCCCTCGGGAAGGACGGTAGTTACTCAGAAGCACCTACAAACCCTGCTGTGGACCTGCTCCGAGGCAGCAGCCTCCTTCCTTGGCGCGCTCTGGCTCGGGTTCCAGGTTTAATCACCCCCGCGGCGGCGGTGAGCACTGCTAGCCGGGGCACGCGGGCTCCGCGGCACCTCGGTACCGGCAAGGGGAGCCCAACCTGCTGCACACACTGGGGGCCCCCAGGCTTCAGACTGCGATTCTCATTTCCTGCTAAAACAATTGCAGGTTGGAGTATCGGTGCGGGGCAGGAACTGAAAACGCTGCCCGCGCTCGAAGACGCCGCCTCCTCTCCGCACCGCGTTTCACGGCAGCCTTTACCGCGCCCCCAGCTCGGCGGACGGAGGCTGCAGCGCTTTTTCCTGTAGCTTCCTACTGATACCACAGCTGGACACGCTTATTAAGTAGTGGTGGGTTTGCTATGTCTAAATATTGCTACAGGCAAACAATGCTGCTATCGAGTCTTTTTTGGCAGCCGAGCACTTCCTCCCACAAACTGTGCTAGAGAGAGACGTAAACAACATGCAGACGGTGACATGTCCCATCACTCTGTACCCAGAAGGAGGCTCTCTGAGGACCACCAGTTTGCCGGCAGCTTTCTGGATTTTATGGTTTTGATCCCAACTAAAGGCAGTTTTCATCCGATCTGGCACGACTCGGCTGCCACATTCCACATGGGTTTGTTCTAACCGAGTGGCAATCAGCCCTATTTTTTTTTCCACCAGGAAAGTCCCTTTTCCCATCTGCAGGCCCTCCTCTTCCCACCCACGTTTTGCATGACAAGAGCAGATTTTATTTTCTTTTTTGCTCCTGCGCCATCTCCTCGGGGCTGGAGGCTGCAGATGAGCTCGTCTCCTCTGCTCCTGGCTCTCGTCCACAGCTGATCCTTTTAAGGGTAGGAGTTTCTGCCCTGAGCAGCCTGGGCAGCCAGTGCTGCTTCTCCCGACACCCGCAGGACGAAGATTTCTATTGTCTGCTCGCGCTGAACCTTGAAAGCAGTTATGGGTTTTGCCTCTGCCCAAGATATTTCTTTTAAATGTGACATTTCTATTACTGTATAAAACATCAGTCCCAGAAAGTTTCATTTTGGTTTTACTGCAAGTGGGAGGAATCCATCCCGACAGCCTCAGACATGCACGGAGCATCCCGAACCCAGCGATGCCCAGGGAGCATCGGATGGCGTTTTATTTACTGGTCCTTCACGTGGCTCTGACTAGAGCAAAGCGCTTCCACTCGAATTTTAATCCAGCTCCTCTTAATTTGATGTCTCCATAACTCAGCACAATGTTCTGCTGCCTGTAAGGATGAGCTGCATCAGAGTGTAACAAAAACAAACTTGGTTTTAGGTCGGGTTAAGCAATTTCCAAACGTGAGCCTAGAAATGGTGGCCACACTAGGATACAAAGCAGCGGCTCATGAAGACTCTGTGAAGTCTTTATGAGTGAAGTGGGGTGCCTGGTCCCCATCGGTTCCAGCGCACCTCATGCACCAGCACAGTTAGATCCGAAAAACACAGGATGTTGCCTGCCAAAACAGCGTCTGGCATCATAGGTTGCTCATGGAAAATAAACAGTCTGGAAAGTTATTCACAGGCAGCTGTGAAAAAGCAGCTAGAAATCATCGACCTCTCCTTGCAAGATTTCATGAACGTAAAGGGAATTCAGCATCACTCATTCGATACAACCATGCTGTGGCAATATGTTATTTCTTCTTTCCTAGCTTTAAATCGGATTGCTGCGTCAGAGCCGCGGTCCCACTCCCACCGTTCCCAGGAGGGCTGTGATTACCTTCTCGCCTCTGTTTCCAGGTGAGAGGGTCCTTTTCCACCTAGCGCAAACGCTGTGCAGCAGCATTAATGGCAATTACGCATGCCCGTTAGTGAGAAGAGCAGGCCCCAGACACGCTGTGTCAACAAAGAATGGCACTCTTAGATGAGATCAGTTTTCCTTACTTTCTGCATTCCCGCATTTTCCTTACTTTCTGATTTTTTTGACAGTTTCTCACATTTCAGAGATCCTGGTAACGCAGTGTGAGCTGTTGCACAGCGGCCAGCACGGTGAGCACGGCCGGGTAACACAGCAGATGCACGCGCTCTTCTCCCAAGGTCGTCCTGAGACACCCGTTTCACACAGGAAAACCCCACAATTTTGGGGCTGGAGCTGGATACAGCTGCTGAAATAATACATGTGTTTGGGGAGGATTTCAGCTCCGTGGCCTGTGGCGGTTGCTGGATATTTTTGAGTTGAGGTGGTTTGCAGGGCATGGGCCTGGTATCGCGCTGATCAGCTCTGCTCTGCTCCCCACAGCCAAAATCCAGACGTGGCGAAATGTGTTTGAGCCCATCGCTGGCTGTTCCTCCCCACGGAGTGACATGCAAGCCCTGGGGTTTCTTCAGTAGCTTCAGAAAGGGAAACTGTAACATAAAGTCTGACTGGGGACAAAAATACTGCACAGGAACTCAGTGTTTCAGTGTGGTGCAGTATCGACGTTACTGTTATCGTTTCTGTACTCAGGCAGATGATAAAGCCAACAGTTCGTAACTTAGTGCGTAATTTCCTCCCCGTGATACTTCCCAGGAGCAGGAGAAGGCCAGGAAAGTCTGGGTGGTTGAATACACTTACCCAGGATCGTGCATGGACACGGTGCTAACTGCAGCCTTTTGGGGTTGAAACGCTACTGGAGCCTGCGGAGAGACCCCCTGGTCTGCGACAGGTTGTGGATGGGACGTGCTTTTCTTCACATCATGGGTGAGGTTCTGCTCCCAATCCCACTCCCATGGTCATGAGCGGTGTCTCTCTCCCCATGGTTTTCCTCCTTTCGACTGCTCTCTGTTTTAATCAGCTCCAGGAGCAGGCAGAACGCGCTCAATAATTCCCGACAGACACGTGTTTAAACATTTACACGAGCTTCACATTCTCCTGCTTAAAAATAACGTGTGCGAGAGAGCAAATGATTCCTGCCAGCTCGCATGCCCATGGGTTGCGATGGGCTGAGAAAAAGGGGATCATTTGGGCTGATCCCGAAGCTCGTTGGTGCCGGGACCATGGAGCTACAGGGACAACAAAGCTGGTACCTGCGCAGGGGCAGCCCGTTGATGAAGGCAGCACCCATTTCCACGGCACAGATGTGAGAGGCTCCGCGCTGATATTTCAGATATGCGCATGGGATTGCCTGAAGATTTGGCGTGTTTCATATACAAACAATTTCCTTAAATGCCTTGGCTTCGCGTTCCCAGACTGATACAAAAGTCACGTGCTTTTTAAGAAAAATGTCCCTCCCGTGCAGAACAGCAGCTTCCCAAGCCCCCATGTGACACTGGCCGCCAGCATCTGAAGCCCTGCTGCACTTGGCTTGAAATGCAAAACTGCGGAGCGCTCTGGAAATAAAAACTTCCAGAGACTTGCTGCTAATGACACCTAATTAACTTGGGATGTAAATTTGACATGCTGCCTCTGTTGTCTTTGCATCCTCATTAAAGGAAAGTTCATTTTAATCACAATTCACACTAGTGGGTGTTTTATCTGACAAAGATTAGAGGAACATGGTATCTGTTTAGTTCCTTCTTAGACTAAGAATTTATCACTTTTTTTTTCACCCTTCGAGATAATCTAAATTAAACACACCAACCACAGCCTTTTAAAATAATTGTATGGAAAACAGTGTGTTTTGCTTAAGGGAAGATGTCAAATAACAGTTTTTCATAAAATGGAAGAATAATTTGGCATTGATTTTCACTTCCGCAAGTGTCATGGAATGAAACTGCAACATCAGCTATTTACACAGGAATTTGGAATGTAACCTGAATGCCATGGATACATTTAAAATCCACACCTGGGCATATCCAAGTACAATACAAGAATTATCTTCTTCATGTAGCTCATGACATTTAAACACAATCTCAGGTGAACACTTAATAATATAGGAGCTGGCCTGCTTGGTCTGTGAATCTAGATCACCCTGCAAAGCAGGGTGTATTTAACTGCTTCTAAGCAAAGTCTCTGCTAATATTATTGATGATATTGATGATATGATATTGATGGTTGGACTTGATGATCTTGAAAGTCTTTTCCAACCATAATGATTCTTTTGTCTGAATTATTATTCTTGATTATTTTGTCTGCTTTTGTCAAACACGTTTTCTTACCCATGTAATCAGCTGCAGCAAGGGTAACTGTGGGATCCGTTTTTGCTCTTTTGTATTTTCACTACGAAAGTTCCTCTGACGTTTGCATCAGCTGCGAGCTCAGTGCTGTGAACAAGTGTGTGCAAGAGACACACGATCCCGTTCGATTCACACGGTCCACGGGCAAGCGGGGCGGCAGCAGCAGAGCAAAGCCTGGGTCGCAGCGGTGACACGGACCGTCCTTGGAGAGCTTGGGAAGAAGTCCTGTGGGGATAAGGAACGTGTTAGATGTGGCAGGATGAACCCCTTTAACGAAGCAAAGCCCAGCAGAGTGGGGACGCACAGCTCCGCGCTGCACCTCTGCCCACATGCAGGAAACCGCACCCAACTCGTCGTGTTGGCAGCTCTCACAGCATCTTGCAGTCAGCTCTGCTCTGGATGGACAAATTTCAGCGCTTCTTTGCTAAGTAAATGGGGGCCACCAAGCTGAATACGTTCTCTTCCCCATCCGGGACTTTTAGAAACCCCGGTTAGCTTAAAACCTGAGGAGTTTGAGTACAACATTTAGAAGTAGCTAATTAGGAGAAAACAATTTACACATTCCAGACGCCTCAAAGTATTTTTTTCTCCTTTTAAATTTTTCTTTCCACGCAGAGACAATGTGCAAACAGAGTCACGAGCAGTTTCACGCCTGCTCGGCGAGCACAGGAAGTTTGAGATAAATTCAGCGACGGATCAGATGAAAGAGCCTCGGGGTGAGCGTATCTATTTCTACTGCTCCCGTGGCCAGTCCCACCCTGTATCCGTGGGCCTCGCGATCCCCTCATGTCGCATGGGCAGGGGCGGCCGCTTTGCTGGTGGGGACACTCTGCGATGTCCCCTGCCCAGTGTCCCCTGCAACAGCCAGCTCCGTGGGACAAGAATTGAGCTCCAGAAATACCGCTGGGAGCAAATGGATGCCAAACTGGCCCCAACAGTTTGCCCCAACGTTTATGTGCAGGTCCCATCAGTTCCAGGCTGATGCATGGAGGATGCAAAGTGCTTTAGTGCGTGCAGGGCCACTCACTGCATCTTGCGATGCCATGAAAGAAGTTTTTAAACGTTTATAGTGCTTAAGATAGGGTGAAAATGGCACCATTTCAAGTATTAACAGAGATAAAGGTGCAGTCTGGCTTCTGCAAGCTTGAAAAGGAATCTCTGTGCAGGCAAGTTTGGGGAAATTTATCTCTTTAAAGAAAACTGCAAGAAATAATTTGTTTGGCTTGAATGTTAATCTGCAAACACCAAAGCATCCAAGTTGTCACCTGTAGTTTGGCCTCTTTTCCTTGGAGGATGTCAGTATCAGCATGGCCTGGGCGTCTGAACTTCCCCTGGGATGGAATAAGGAGAACTAATTTTGCATCCAAGGCCTTTCCCCAGCTGCTCTATAAGCATGAAAACACGCTCAGCTACAAATGCGCATGGCTAGTACCTTAGATTGCTTTACGTGCTAAATATAAAACTGTAACCCTGCCATAGGATGGTAAGATGTGGGAAAAGCAGAGCAGAACATCTGAACATTTAGCTCTGTTTCCTGAGGAAATAGGCTTTACAACACCGTGCTGCCCGTCTGTCCATCTGGCTGTTCTCCCTGACCGCTTCTGAGCCTGTCGGTCACTTCCAGTCCCTTTGGCAGAGGGACAAAGGTGTTAAAAATATGACATTCCTAGAGATTTTTGTGAAATCGGTAGCTGGAAGGAGTAGGGATCAGCAAACACCAGTGGCCTGGAGTTAAAGAGGGGAGGAAAGGCTCATCGTGTTGCCAGCAGGAGACAAAACATGATTTTTGTCAAGTGTTGCAGCCCCATTTCTACACGAGCGTTTCAGTGTCACTGGAGGATGTGGCCCCGTGGGAGCCTGCAGTGATGCCCATTGTACAACGCAACCGCTTTGGCACTGCCGCCAGCATCCCGGCTGCAGTGCCGAGTGTCGGGATCTGGGGACATCTGCAGCAGCGGGTGCTGTGCTGGGAAACGAGCCCTGACTGGAAGGCATAAATAATAACGATCCAAAACGCTACTGAGCACAGAGACCCACTAAAAAATGCCAATCTTGTTGCTATGCTGGCAGAGGACTTGCAGGAATGAAAGGTAATCAATGGAAACGCAGCTGTTCCACGCAAACCGAGAGAATATGGAACAGGAGAGCAGTAAGAGGCTGCCTGGGAAGCTGCGCTACCCCAACTGTGCTCAGTTTGGCCGTGTCGGTGACCACAGGGCTGGCCGAGAAGGGGCAGCACGGGCAGATCTTAAAGAAACGCTAAGATCAGCTCACGCTTGGGACACGTGGGGACAGCGGGGCTGGCACAGGAGCCCCATGCAGCAGAGAGGAGACATCTCCATCCTCCTGGAGACCTTCTGGAGGGACCAGCTTGTTCTGTGCAACCTTGACGAAAATAAAGGCATAAAAGACACAGCATCAGCACTGGGAAACCGCCTCCTGACGCCCCCTCATGTGAGCTGCAGCCTGCTCAGCCCCTGGCCGCAAAGCTACCCCAAGGAAGGGGTTAAAAAATCCCTTCTGATTCATCGGAGGCAGCAGACACACAAACGAGGGCTTCCCAACCCCGATTTATAAACACTCAGCAGCGGCGAGGGGGCTCGCACGTGCGTGTGCTGTCAGTGCACGAGCAGACATTGCGCAAAAGATGTTATCACCGCGCTCTGATTAAACTGCAGCAGATGACACGAAACTGCCATTATGTTGATGGGGTCATGTTTACTGGGGCCTTTTTTTTTTTTTTCATGCCATGTTCTGCTTTTAGGCCAATTCACGCGAAGCCGAGCAGCAGATTGGCTCCTCTTTCAGCAGAGAATGCCAAATATGTGTGCGTTGTGTGCAAGGCAGGGGAAATAATTTTATTGAACTGAATCATTTTCTTACCGATACCGCTTCCACTCGCACCGTTTCCTGCGAGTTCGAAACCACAACGAAGAAGCCGATTTCTTCTCTGGGCAGAAGGGAGAACCGAGCGTCTCCCCTCGTTTTAAGCGAAAATACCGCGTTGTTTACGCTCGTTCTCACGTGTGAGTTTGGAGCCAGGACCATATGTTTTTCAAAGACGCTCCAAACATCCTCATCCCATGTGGATTTTTCAGCTCGAAGCAGCAGGGCTCGCGCAGGAGCGCGACGCCCGCCGCGCTCTCCATTTTATGTAGGAGGCCGAACCGTTTTCAGCTGCCAAGTTCCCACAAGCGGCACGGAAGGAAAAAACGCTGCAGCAAGCTCTGCTCTGGAATGGATTTCTGGGAGGATTGAGAGGGAAAAAAAAAAAGGCGATGGGAGATTAACAGTTTCGCATAGAAGTGTTTTAACAGAATCTGTAACACGATTTACGTAGGCGCCCTGGCCCCGGCCTGTCCGCTTGCTCCTACACCTTGCCAGGCCTGTGCAGGGTCCGAGAGCATCAGCCTGACCCTGCCGTGATCCAGGGCTTCCCAGGATGCGTCCCACCTCCATCCGCGCCCGTTTCCCTCCTCACCAGCCCTGCTGGGGCCACGTCTTCTCCATGCGGCGCAGGCCCCGCTCCCTCAGCCCTTCCTGCAGGATTTGGGAATTGCTGCAAGCGCACGGCTGCGTCTGCCTCCTTCCTATGTGTTTTTCCAAGGGCGGCTTCCAGGAACCCGTGAGCGTGAGGGCTCCGCTGCAGCCCGGCTGAACACCTGTGCGAGGCCCAAAACGGCCTCTGCAGCACAGGAGGCCGCTAAAGCAAAAACGCAGCTCTGAAAACGCTCCTGTCTTTGGTAGGTGACAGAAGGCAACTCCATCACCCCGTCCCCGTCACCATTAACCCCCCGAGGCCCCCTCATTCACCCCCCCGCCGCCGTTAACCCCCTCGGGGTGCCCCCTGCCGCCATTAACCCTTCCCTCAGGGCGGGAAGGAGCCGCCACCCTT
>JAWLRI010000139.1:2300468-2366733 GCA_034781795.1 Crypturellus tataupa | reverse complement strand
CCCGCTCTCCGGACCCAGGGAAAACTCACCGGGAGGCGATACGGAGCGGGACCGTCCCCGGCGGCGCGGGCGGCTGCGGGGCCTCTCACCTGCGAGGGGGAGAAACACAAGGAGCACGTGAAGCGCTGCGGAGCCGACACCGCGCAGAACGGAGCGGGGAAAGCGGCGGGCGGCGAAGCTCGGAGTCCGCCGAGGGGACAGGGCGCCCCGCGGCGCCCCCTGCCCGGGCTGCGCGCCCGAGCAGCCCCCCGGAGCAGCAGCGCCCGCCGCACGCGCACTTCGTCACCAAGGAAGTTCAGTCACCCGCGACCCGGCCTTGAGAAACCCACACGGGGGCTCGGTGTCACCCCCTGGATAGCTGCTTTATGCCGGCTACCAACGAGCCTCTCCTGAGGGTGTCCCCAGCACGAAGCGGTGCCTGGGCTGCCTTCCCCCACCTCCCCAAGCTCGCAGAGCCAAAGGCCGGGCAGGAACGACGTGTGTGTCACCACACCCGGGTCCCCCGGACTGAACCTCCGCTCCTGGAGCAGAGGGAGAGCACAGGAACCTCCAGCATCTTCGAGGGGTAAAAAGGCTTTTGTTAGAGCTCAACTTCCACCTGCAGCAGAAATCGGGATTTTCTCCCTGCTCCACCTCACTTTTTGCCAGCTAGGATACACACATCCCACCCCTCTGGAGTTGCAGAATTTATTAGGTACTAAGTATACATGACCATAGCTCGTGACTACCTACCTGACTGTCTGACGGAATTTTTATTTTTTGAGGTACTAGTGTTCAGCTCAGATACGCTTCAAATTCTGGTTTAAGGAAAGCTGCAAAAATCTCCCTGAAGCCCTTCCACGCCATCAGGCACTATGGGCTGTACGTTCTGCTCTTCACTGCTACCCCTCACTGAAGATCTCCCCAAAAAACCAAGGGAGCCAGATGGAACGGCAGAAAAACCACTGGAGTGAAAGTTAAGTTCATCCTCAAAATAACACTTTTATAGAAAACCAAGAGTCATGTTTTCCTGCATTCCAGTTAAAAGAGCTCCTAGGAGGAGATGCTCACGTGTTCGCAGGAGATGCTGACTCTGTTCTTCTCCCTTCGCCCATCTCCGAGGGCTTCCAGCCGCTGCCGATGGCCAGAAGCTGCAGAGGCAGCGAGCTGGTACCCATGTCCCAGCACAGGCTTCGTAAAATCAGTGCCACGTGTTACACAGGTCCACACAAAACTACACGGATACGGAGTAACCTGAATCTCAGAAGAGTTTCTTATTAGACAGTTTTGGATTCATATTAAACATATTTAAGTGACTTTTATGAAGCTGAAGATGGACAGCTTTTATCCATACTATCCTTGAAAGTATTAGAAACTATTGAGATTTTCAAACGTGAAAAAGTCCTCACAAATAAAACAGAGAAAGTCAGGACACCTGCCCTGTGTGCATTTAACCCCTGCCTGCGGTTTCTGCAACAGCATATGTGTGTAATCTCCTAGAACGAGGGTCACTGTATTTAGTACACCATTGCATCAATATGAGAAAGGACTGTTTAAGATACATTTTTATCTCTTTGTTCTCAAGAAAAAAAGTTTTTTCTTCTTTTCCCTAATATAAAGGATCACTTACTGACCTTACTGACGTTCCAAGTGCATTGACATGCCAACAGTGCTGCCACCCAGGCAATACCGGAGCTGACATCTCCACCCTCACCGACTGCACCACCAGCTCCACCTGCCCACTGTGCCCTCTGTGTCACCCTTGCTGAGCCCTGAGAGCAGCAAATAGTAGTAATAAACAAAATAATTTGTCTAGATAATTTTGAGCTTCTCCTGCCTTTATCACAAAACACGGAAGAACCAGAAGTCTTTTAGAGTTAACTTCAAGACACATGCCATGCTGTATGGTGCATACCACCACCATATTTCTTTTCAGGGGCTTCCTGGCCAGACACGCATGTGCACATGCTGCGGAGCAAGTACGACACGTCTGAGGAACGTGGGACTCGTTGCACTTGCGATGTGCATATGGCCTGCATGTGTGCAGTGAACCCGATGGCTCTCCAACGCTCCCGCTTACTGCATGCACAATAGCCGGTTGTGTCTAGAGGCCTGTTGGGAGCTGCAGCGGGGCCTGGTCAGCTGGCTCAAGTCCTGAAATCTGGAAGTTTACGGGCAGCGAGGAAGAAGCCCAGACATGTGGTCCTCTGCTCCACGCAGCAAAGAGCAGAGCAGCCCCAGACGCTCCCAGCGCAGGACAACCCGCGCCACAGAACCGGGGCTCTGCCACCACCAGCCCTAGCGAGGAAGGCAGAGAGGAAGAGATTAATTATGATTAAATAAAGATTAACGGAATCGAGTCCTGAATCCCATCAGGTTAAGCAGCCGTGCTCCCCGGGCAGTGTGAAGAGGAGATCTTCAGCACATCCACCGCAGCTCCTGGTGCGCGGCCGCCTCATCGCGCCCATGTGCGCATTACTAGTAACGTGCTAAGTCCAAACTCCACTTAATTTTCAAGCCACTGATGCAATCATTTGGGAAGCAGTGACACAGACCAAGTTAAATAAAGTATCTCAGCGCATTACCGAAAAAGGACACAGAGCTGCCACTGGAGACCCTAGTCAATGGTAAGGCATCCAACTTGGATTTTTACTAGATGCTGCAAATAGAACCTAGGTTTGATGCGGCAGATGTCGGCACTGCCGCACTCCAGCTCCGGGCACACAACACCCAGGCCCTTAGCGCTCGCGGGTGTCCCTAAGCGCGGTCTGAATGTGACACCTGCCCTCAAGGCTGGGACGGGACGCGGGCGTCCGCATCGCTCCCCGCTGTCCCCGAGCCGCGGCCTGAGCTGTGTCGCGTCGCCCTCTCGTGGCCGCTGCGCCTCAGCGGGCCCAGCCGAGGGGGAGCGACCCCGCGACACCGAGCGGGTCTGGCCGGCGGCCCACGGCTCGCAGGGCGGTTAAACACTGCTCGACCCTGCGACACCCTCAGGCGCACACGCAGCAGGAGTCAGAGCTACGGAGAAAGTAAGTGACACCCAGTAAGTGACACCGTCCCCACGGGTGGCTGTGCCACCAGTGCGCTTGTGCCACCACGTCACCAACTTCCCACCCTCCCTATTTCGTTACTTTGACAGATGCTTCTGGCTGAGGCCAAACTCACTTTATAGACTCATGTCATTCCACTTTACAGTAGGATATGGAGAATTACACTATTTTCACTAGGATAAATACTGAGTATTGGGAAGAGCTGTCAATATGTGGCACAGGTCAGCTTCTACCACGAAATCACCATTTACAGGTTTCTGGTGCTCCGTGTCACTCGGCACCTCTGCATTGACCACATCACGTGCAAAAAAAGAGCAGCAACTCTGCGCAAAGCACTAAAGAGGATTTCTCCCACCTAGTGTGCAGCTCCCATTAATAACAGTTATCCAGAATATTGCGAATTAAACTTAATAAATCACCTCTTGGCTCCCTTTGCTCATTTGGAAATGGGACTGCAATTGCCCTTGAAATTTGAAACCCATTTATTTTGCCAGTTTAATTCCAATAATGGATGGTAAGGAGCAAACCTGCTCCTCATTCTGCTTCCCATACGCTGCAGCTGAGGTAACTGAAACCAAGAACTGGAAGCAACAGAAAACTGACTGACACCCAGCAAGGATAACGCCATCTGCCATCGCTGAGAACATTTCCAGGGTGTTAAACAACCTGAAATTATTGATTATGGAAAAAAAGAAAAAGTAGTTTCATTGAAAGCTTCGCAAATTAAATTGGGGTCTGTTGCATTAGATTCAACACACAAGGAATAACCAAGAAAGCCTCCTATATCCCATTCCCCTAGCTACTGTGTGACTGTATTCCAGCTATAGATTAAATGTTGTTACCTTATTTTGTTTAGTTTCCAATCTACATATAACTTATAACAGCTTTTTGTACCTCATAATTAAATATTAAGTAAATATTAATGAAGAAAAACACAAAACAAGGCCTATTATTATGCGCTTTTAGTGTAAAACACACAGATGAGCATTTTGTTCTTAATTAACAAGGTCTGAAATTAATATGAACATGGCTCGCACATATCAGGTACTGCCCTTATTGCCTTTGGGAGAAGGCAGGGACTAACCGGAATCCGAATCATTTAAGAACTTGGGGAATCCACAAAGGACTAGGAAGCTTTTACTGTACCTTACCAACCTTTACCCCCGCAGGGGCTGCGGGGAGGCAGGGAAAAAAGGGGAAAAGAAATCCCGCAGCTGCTCTGAAAGCATCCACTTAGAGAAATAAGAGCATATCTCTAAACGCCCCAAACCTAGGAAACTCATGCAAATGAAACATGATGCTTAAAATATTTGGTAAAAAAAAAAAAGTAGGAAAATGTTAACATAAAATAAACAGATTCCCCCTTTGGAAGTAGGATAGGAAAATACTATTGTCAGATTTTCAGGAACACAAAGCTTTAGTTTGGGTCCATTAAAACCTCTTGGTTTCTTCATACCACCACCTGAAGTGTCAGTAAAGAAAAAATATCCTTTCCAATTTGATCTCTTAAAAAAAAAAAAACCCACCAAACTGGCACATTCATAAAAATTTTCCCCCTCACGTGTACTGTTCTGATCTTAATGAACTACTTCCTCAAACAATATTAACTCTCCCCTGGTCTGCTGCAGGGAGAACAACAATTACTTCTTTTAAAAGAAGCCAGCCTGGACAGATAGAACAAGTTCTACCAGGGCAGACCCATTTCTCCTCCGCGCAGCACAGGGTCCTTGCAGGCTTCAGGGCACTGTTTTTGATAGGAGACCTGGCAAACTGCAGCCACAAATACCAGCAGAGACGGAGAGCCAAAGCACAATTCACCGGTTCAGGCAGCCGTGCTTAGCGTTTCCTCAGCTTTACATTCTTCTGTTTCGGCCAGAATCTATTAGATAATTATGAGAAATTTTGTATTACAGGAGTTATAGCGCATTAGAGTAAATACAGCTTAAGAAAAAAAACAGCTAAAGGAATAAAACCACCATGGCTTCATTTATTTCCAGCTATTAAGTCTACAGACACCACAGCATCCCAGTTTCTGGTATGAGCACGTCTTCTCTTTGCTTCAACATCCAGAAAACTAACAGTCTTGAGACATCAGCAACAATGTGCAGTAGTTTAAGTGGTAAAAAAAGGTTAAAACGCAAAAACATTTTTAAAAAGAGTTATTAGATGCATTAGCTGAATTCGGTTTAATTTAACTTTATTGCACTGTAGATAAAAATATGAAATTGCAACATAAAACCAAAATTGATAATAAAGTCCTATATTTAAAAGCTACCCGCACATAGATTCTAATGAGATACTCCTGTTGAATCAGTTTTTCTATTCAGAAAGAAGTCATTTTGATTATTTCCATTTTTTCACCAAAAAAGGGTATTTGGGAAGGAGAGAGAGAAGGTGCCTGGAAAGACAAAGAATTTCAAACTCAGGCTTCGAAGCTCAGCCACTGCAGTACATTAAATGCCAAAGAGTTTTCAAAGAAACAGATCCAGAGTTAAATGCTTGTCTTAAACAATAGCCAAAACCTCCAAGCTTTACAACAAAGTTATCTTTTGGCCTGAGACCATCTTCATAGCCTAAAATAAATATTTACAGTCTCCAAGCTCTGAACAGTTCCTGAACTTGGGACCCAAACCAGAAGCATGTGGCATTATATAACTAAACAAGGCCTTTTCATATTGCAACAGCATTTATCTCCTTACAGTGTCTTTGGGGAGGAAGCTAATCTGAAAGTCTTTGCAATGTTGGAGCAAAAGGCTTCACAGTCACTGCTCATCCATCAAGCAGCGCGGCCTCGCCAGATGACTACACGTGTTACTGCCAGCGCCACACGCTGCTCCTGCGCGGTACGTGGGTTACACGGGCCGGGTATGAGCACGGAGACGTCCTGCGTGGAGCCACGAGTGGCTCCGAGCGCAGTACGGGCGTGGGATCACCCGGCCCGTGCTCACAGGTCCAGGGCTTCATCCACACACGACGCTCTGGAACCTCAACCCCTGCTGCTGAAAAGCTTTCAATAACGTTTAAGGAGCTGGAAAGCACGTTCAGCATAAAGCCTGGGCAGCTAAAGCCCCATCATGTCAACAGCTAACTCCAAATAGTCTCTTGAACACGGAAAAGAAATATCTACTGCTTACAGCAGGAACCAGAAAACTGCGATTTTTTTTCCTGTGTTACTTATGGGCTCTGTCCTTGGCACGTCAGCCTTTTGGCCTCCACTTACTAATTCATAAAGTTTCACAATACATACAAGGTTATGGAGCAGCCTGAGCTTTACAAAGCATGTTTCAAGTATTATTTTCATTCTGCGCTAAAGTTTGCATTCAATATCAAGAAGATTTATTTTGTCATTACACAAAGGGTTTTTTGGTTTGTTTTTTAACCGTGAACTCTTGGTAATCTCTGATCCTATGAAATGCTTTCTTCCCTCTGACCGTAGTTAATGGACACCACATTTGAGAGCAGAGACCTAACCACGTCTGATACTTGTTTACCTACAGGATGCCTGCTGAGCTGAGCGGCTGCAGAAGAGACTGGTATTTTTAACAGTATTTTCTCAATATTTACTCTGGATGCTGTAAAAAAAAGGAAAGAAAGCCAAAGAATGATCAATTTGGAACTCTTCTATAGAAAGGTTTTGGATTTTCACAATGAAACGGGAAACGCTGGGTCAGTGAGTTCATCAAGCAGCCTTGAAGAAGGAATTGTCTCATTTTCTCTCCTCTGCAGTGTGTGCTGCAGGGTCCCAGCCCCTCCTGCACCGTTCCCTGCAAGGGAGCCCTGGTAACACCAGCCGCAGAGCTTCCCCGCGGCTCCCAACGCTCAGCAGGTACCTGGCGAGGAAGGTCTCAAAGCTCAGCCTGCTGCACTGAGCTGCGTTACCAACCGTGCTGCAGTGGAAGCCGTCCTCATCCAACAGGGTTTATCCAGGAAGGGCCAAGCAGTGTTCATTCAGTGAAGAGATTCACAGTTGTCACTTGTCACCAGTTTGTGTTTTCGGACACAAAAACCAATCTGGGATTTTATAAGAATTTAATAACTAAAAATGAAGCCCTTGAATGTTAACATTCTTCCCTCTAAAAATAGTTATTTGCAGAACAAGTTACTTTGCAGAACAAGTTACTTGTCTTTTCTCAAGGAAAGCTATTAAAATGGGCAAGAAATACCCATTTTCAAAGTGTGACCATGCTTCCCTTGAGCAACATGCAAACAAATAGCAACTAAAGAACCATGCTAGAAAAAAATCAGATTCTGTTTCTGGTGGTCACTGCCACACTGCACCGTGGGGACAGCGTCACGTCCCCACATCAGTTTCTCTCACATTGGGCAAAGCTGCAGAAACAACTGCTGAAAACCTGGTGTGCGCAACTCAAGGCCATTTTTACCAGTCTCCTAATTATTGAACATATTTTCTAACTAATTCTATATGGCAAATGTTACAGTCATTTAAAATAGGAGCTATGTCATAGTCTTTATATTGTTTATTTGAAAATAACTCAACATCTTATTCTTTCTGTTAATTCAATTAATTTTTTTTTTCTTGGCTCATTACAAACTTATTTGAGCCCTTTGAAAACTAGGGAGGAGACCTGGACTAAGGACAACGTTCCAATTGAGAAACTGTTTAAGTATTAAAGTCTTATTGCCCTGGGAAAAAAGAAATAATTAAGAAATAAAGAATCCAAAATGTACTTATCCGCTCATCTTGTACTGGTCAATGAAATATTTCAAGTTTCTATGATGGTAGTAACTGCTGAATGTCTGGCAACAGCTTCACTTCTGCATAATCACTGTCAAATGTCAGCAACATTCACAACTTCATTTGCACTGCTGGTCGGGTTTAACTGTCCCTCCTTCTCATTTGCTCTCAGCAATGGGAACTTGGGTTACGCCCCGCACAGGCCTCCCAGGCTATTCTGCACTTCAAGATGCTGCATTTTAAGAAGCAGCGTTTGCCGCGGATAAGCAGCCGTACAAGGAAAATCCTCTCGGACAATTGGGATGCTCCCTGGGATTAGGGTGGCTGTGCCCTGACAGCCTTGCCCGTATTCTGCACCAGATCCCAAGCACAAAAGATCAGCTGGGTGCCTTTTACTTGGCAGTCACTCTCTGAAGTGGAGTGAGCAGGAACTGTAATCACCAGCTCAACAAGTGGCTAAAAAGGCATTAGCCAAGGCAGGAGGGCAAGAACAACGGCAAGCTGGCGTCTCGGGTAGGAAAACCCCAAGCCCGTCACCACGGAAAGGAAGGATTAAGTTGTTCTGCTACTAGATAGGAGGGTGGACAGAGGATGACAACAAAAGTGATTACTCTAAGCCTGAAGTCTGGCTCTCCCTCCTAAGGCTGGTCTCACTGTTACGGTTTCTCCATCATTTAATTACAATGCAACTAGTTTCTTGTGACCAAAATAAAGTATTTCAGGAATTAGGACAGAAATTGTCCTTTGCAAATATGCGTGCTTGACCGTGCAGGCCATCATGTGCAATTCTGCCTCATTTCACCTGGCTAACATGAAATTTTCTACCACGCTCATTATTGGAGAGGTATTTTAGAAGGCACAATAGCCAAGTGACACTTTCAGCCAGTTGCCAGAGAGAGGTTTAGGCTTCAATTTCAGGTCTAAGCTCTTTGCTTCTCAGTTCCACACGAAGATGACAGATTTCTAAACACAAAGCGTTGGGTCAAAAATAATCTTTGCAGCATACTTAGGCAGAATAAATATGTAGGGGCAAAGGCTAAATTGAGAAACAAAAGCAATTTTTTCAAAATGCCACGGCCTGCCAGGATATTTATCTTGACTGCAGTTATGACTGACATAACTCGGTATCTACATGCCCGGTTTATTCCTTAGAACATAAATCATTCCTGCCCCAGGACAAAGGCCGAGGCCCCTGGCCCTCGCTTTCCACGTTACGTTATCCAGACTTCCAGGTCACTACGACTGAACATGAGCTTCTCTCACTTTGAGCATGTTATTTTTCCAGTTCTGAGCTAACAGCTTCACTCCTAAAATATGTGCAACATTAATTTCAAAATTATGCTTTAGGCAGGACATACCCAAATTCCTCTACAATGTGGTTGATGTTAGAGAGCACTCGAGCAAGGGCCGCGCTGAGGTGGTCCTCCCTTGGCCGACGCTCAGATGCTTTCCTTGCTGCCGTGTGTGAAGGGCATTCCCAGCCCTGCCAGGGAATCTCTGCACGGGCAAGGACCAGCTTCCTGCTCAAGGAGCCTACAGTACCGCCAGAATTTACACTTTTTTCTCCCAGTCCCCTTTTAAGTAAATGTAGCTATTTCAAGCCATTTGAACTATCACTCCTATTACCTGTTTTATCAACAAGCAAAAGATTCAGCACAGGTTATCGAGGGATTACCCACAGATTCCCTTGGGTAACATTTTTGTCTTTAATTCTGAGCAGGTGCAAATGCATTGCAATTCCATTTGATTTTATGAACACGCAAAATTACCCAAAGCTGGACTCCTAAGTGTTTAGGTCAATCACCTCCATAAATTATGTCAAAATTTTGTGCAGGTAAATGTCCTTCATGTTATCAAGTAAACAAAAATAATATAACATAAAAATAATGAGGCTTCTGAAAGATCAAGTCAAATGTACAGTGTGGGGACCACTCTGAAGAAATATGATTAATGTCCCTGCTCCACTTGATGCTTTTCCTTAGAAGATACCAAAGCTCTCAAGGGGAGCAAGGTATTGCTGTCCCCAGGTTACACACGGGAAAAACAGGTAGACACCAGGGAAAGCTCCCTGCAGTTTGCTGCTGTCTGCTCCAATTTATTATTAATTATTAATTATTTCCTGCGTTCTCCCCGAGCTGTCACTTTGGGCTAGGAAGCGGGCAGCACTGCTGCCCAGAGCCCATCACGCACACGTGAAAACCAGCTTTGCCTACGCTGGCACCATCCTACAGCTGCTATTTCCTCCCCACCATCTGACCTCCAGACCAGGCTTTAAATGTCATAACATCTGAGTCACTTCCTCACTTTGCTAACTGTAATCTAGCTGCAGAAATCACTGAAAAATAACCATTCACAAGAGCAAGAGGTCACGAGGAATTTTCAACATCCATAAGGGCTGCAGCTCTGGAGCCCATTTGTGCAGTTTTCCTAACAGCTTCGCGACTCTCATCTCAAGATGCTGATAATCTCCAAGAGAAGAGCAGGGCTGAATTCAAACCTATTCAAGACCAGTTTGAATTTGCAACTTTGAGAGAAATTTTGGTGTCTTTTCTATGCTTCTAATACTGCAAAAAAAAAGAAACAAAATTAATTCTCATCTAATCATATGGGTCTCAAAAGAAATAAAAATAAGATATCAACTAGATTATCTCAGTAATATAAGGGTTGATCAACACATTCAGGAACAAATACATGCCACGGCAATGATGTTTTACTAAGTTACATCTGGGCAAAAGAAGCAGAGTATAATCCTTCTTTTTAAATTATATTTTTGTGCAGCTCTTCAGAGATGGCTGCTTCATAGTTGACTTTGGCAGTATATGCAGACTCGCTCATCTGTTAAATCTCATTTATCCAAATTTAGCATTGTAATAGAGGAGCTGTTTGCCATTACAGAATCTTTCTGCTAGCAATATAAAACAGAAGAAAAGTTATTGAAAATGAAGCTGTAGCAACTGGAAGACTGTTAGACAGGTTTTACATAGTACAGATGCTTCTTTTTTTTTTGCCAGAGGAAGCAATACTTCATTTTTGTTTGTTTTCATGGTAGGGTCCTGCTCTCTTTCATGTACAACCTTTTATAAGTAGTAAGTTAAGCAAATTTTTAAACCCAAAACACTGCTTATAATGCACTGCTTTGCCATGTGTGAGATAACTCTCATAAGAGAAAATACTATGGGCAAGCGGCAAATGACAGAGACAGAGCAGGAGGAACACTTTAATGTCATCAGAAGTAAACAAGAAGTAGGATTAAAGCACCACTAAGTTCTTCGTTTTCACAAATAGGCACAAACACCAAGTTTTCTGAAGTCTGAAGGCACAACACAGCCACCAAAATAATCCCCTAGAGAAAAACTGAATTATCATTCGGGTGTTTGAACTGGAAACATTTGCAAGGAGGAGCAAAGCACCAAAGGCAAAACAATCTTGCATGCACATACTGGGGAGGTGGGTTGTGATTCCCCACGGGAGGCCAGGAACAATGAACATCCACCAGGTACCACGATGGAGCACAAGCCACTGCCAACATAGAGCATCCTTGTGATGAGCATCAGATACCAAGTGAGGTCAAAAAACCCCAGCCAAAGCACATTCCCACACACAGAGAGGCAAAGCAAGGGCAGGTACCAAGGCAGGACAGGTCTCTTCCACCAAGGAGGGGGAAAGGATTTCCTCACTTCCACATCCATCCCTTCTGACCCACGTTACTGTACAACACTGGAACAGGCCCTGGAAACCCTAAAGGTAGCACACAGACTTGCATTAATTTTCTTTTTCCTATTATTACAAGTCATCTACCAAAGAAAGAATGGCATGAACTCCTCCTCTCTCAATTCTGTGCAAAGGAACTGTGCAAAGGTTAAATCTCTACCCATGTTTGGAAACATTATTCAACCCTCTGATGAATGTCTGTGCAGCCATATCCAGAAAGGCTTTCTAGAAAGAGTTCTTCAATTCTCTACTTTCTTCAGTTCTTGATTTCTCAAATCACTTCTCCAAATGAACAGATATTAGACTTATTGCTTTTAACAATCCCTGATGTTTCTGGTCTTGCTATCAACAAAGCAAGTCTTACTTGGTCTTGATATCAAGTATCCTTTAGATGAAGTTTGTTGAATACTACAAGTTCATCTAAAAATTCAGCAAGCACCATTGCCACTATTAAAAATACTCAAGGTTACAAATTATGTTTTCATACAGCAACAATTAGGAAGTGTAGTTCAAAACTTAACCATGATCAACTATGTCAAGCTAAATTACTATACGTGCATACTGATATTTCACTTGTACATTTATTAAATACTTGGGCTTTTTCATAGTCCATCTGACCACTTTCAAGGAATTATTGCGAAAATCTCCCTGGTAAATACAAGACTTTGAGATGAAATTAAATTTCTTACCACTTGTCCCTTGTCACCTATTCTGATTAAACTTCTTAAAAACCATTATGACATCTTCCATAGAGGGGATCGCTTTTATCTACTACAATAATATTTTAAAGATGCAATACATAATAATTAACAAAATTAATACCAGAGAAGTCTCATTTTACTTGAGTAAAGTTTATCTTACATTTTGCACTGATTAACAGTTGGGCTGTCAAATGAAATGCATTGCAGCAAATTGCTACTCAAAGAATGTGCAGCAAAAGCACTCGTTGGACAATATATCACAAGTTTATTGCATCTAAAGACTTGCCTGATGAGTACGTTTTTGAACTTTGAGAACTTTAAGTTCAGGCTAATGAATTCCTCCCCGCCTGCATTACTCATTTTTACACACAACAGGAACACACTTCAACCATTATTCATCTGAAAGGGCTTTCAAGAAACCGATTAAAACCAGTTGTGATGCCTACTGAATTGCAGACAAAGCTATCAGCCCACTTAATACACTAACTAAAAATAGATCTACACATTTATTTAAACAATTCCTCAAGAATCTTTTCTGAGGATTCCAGAAGAGGAGGGAGGGAAAGAGATCACTACTTACTGCTATATTAGTTTTTGGAATATTCACTATTGTGTCTATTCCTTCCACAAACTAAACATGTTGCATACCTTCTAAAGCAGCATCACTACAGAAGAAATTGGTATCTTACCCACATTTCTTTCAATGCTTTCAATAAAATTGTTTCTGCCCAGTACCGTGAGAGTCAAGCAAAAGCAAAGCTACCAATTAGTATACATTTTTTCAGCTGATATGCAATTTCTGCCTTGATCATGTCAATTTAATTTAGTTCATTATGCTCAGTATTGACGGGTCTTCTGCAATGATTGCCATGGTAATTCCATGCAAAAAAGTTAGGATTTTTTTCCAAACTGGGACACCCAAAATGTGATGAAAGTGACGGAGTAGATGGACAGCACAGAGTGGCTGGTTTCTGAAGGTTTGTAAGAAGCAATGCTAAGATGCTAACAGTAAATATCCACCATACTCATTCACAGATATCTTGTAAGATATCAGAGGTTATCAACAGCGTTCACTTCAAGACACCACAACACACAGTCACAGCAGTTGTGACTTCAACAGAAGTCCCTTCCAGTTCATGCCTGTATTCTTTTTACTATTTCAATTAGTACAAACCCCAGGAATTAATGAAGCATTAAACGTGTCACCAAGAGAACAATTCTCCTCGCTTACACTTGCTACTTCTTTAGCTTTACTGGCACCAGCCTTTTTGAGACTGGTTTTACTATGCACGACTGTTCCCAAATTAGAAATTACAAGGACAGTCAGCACCCACTAAAGCACTGGTACAGAAGTGCCGTTAACACGAGACATCCTGCATCTCACGTCGTCGCAGCCCGCACGCAGGCACGCGCCTCTGCCTGCGCTTCCAGACGCAGCGTCCTCTACATCTGCACCAACATTAACACACTTCAGGCCCCAACCAGTTCGGTTTCTTTCTGCATCTTCAAGTCAGGTCTGCAAACCCAGCTTTGGAATAAGAAATTTCTACAGTACAGCTAAAAAGAGATGAACATGCTACGATATATAGCAAACCTTCCAGATGTAACCAACATGTTTCTAGCACTCGTAGAGAGGATGGTCTGTGCCACTCTCTGCGTGTCATCTATAAAGCTTTAACTTGGAGTCTAGAGAAGAACATGACATGTCCATGAGCACAAGCTGTTTGACTGCTGTCTTCTTACATCACTGCAGCTTCTTCTTCAAGAACACCACATGTTGCAGCAACCCCAGGCTCTTGTGCACTGCCTTGCGTGCCTTTGTGCTCAGGACATAGCTGGTAGAGTAGAAAAAAACTTCCAGTCTGAGTAATCTCACTGCATAAATTCTGTTCAGACTGTAACAATTTATCTCAATAAACAACCACACAACGGTCTAAAGTAAATGCCACGTCGCTTCTTATCTGGTTGGACACAAATGTGGTTAGAGAGTTAGAGAACAGTGAAAGATGCCTCAAAGCGAAGCAGTGGAATTAGAGCCCCTGCAACAACACAGTGTGCCCAAGGCACACAGCAGCAGCTCTGCTCACCGCTCCTCTGCGGCACCTGCGTTGAAAATGAAGTATCAGCATGGGGCAGGAGCACTGGACTAGTAACTATAATGCAAGGAAGGACCTTCAGAATGATATGGTGACTAAACATCGGGTTTGAAGGACCACTGAGGGACTCACCTTTAGTTTACATCTTGGCCAGCATATATTTAACTAAGCATATTAAAGGCCATGTCTTTTTTTTCCATGACAGCTGCACCAGAAATGAGTAATTGGAGCGACATTGTGAAAGACGACGTTTGCACCAGCTCAACAGTGCTGCGAGGTAACTGCTCTTCCAGGGAAAACATTGCTTTACTTTTTTTAAAAATCCTTAATTCAAAATAGGTGAGATACATCCTATAAACTCATATTCACACAGCCTTCAGCCATGGCTCTGATGTCAAATGCATTTTCTTATCCTTAAATAGCAAACTGGACAAGGAGAAGTAGCTGGCTATTCAGCAGATCTTCATTTAATGAAGTTACACTGGGCAGAGTAGGCCTTGGAAATAGCAAGGTACCAAAAGCACTTAATCTTGTGAGTGTCTGTAGTCCATTTACACTCCTGTCAAATTATGACATGTCTGCTTAGAAGGTTTAAATGGTCACATATATTAGGTAAGGTTCATAATAGATGTAGTAAACCTCTTAGGAGACATACAGGTAGAGCCCCAGCTACTTCATTTAAAACTAGCCATCATGAATTTAATTGTCAATAAAGACCATGATATGATAAATGTTGAATCCCAGTAGAGACACGGTTAGCTGGCTGGCATGAGGGGATGGCAAGCAGGTATCTGCAGAGCTACTCATCTCCTCAAGAACATCCTCGAGAGTCAGATCCCAAAGCAGAATGGAATCAGACATAGCAGACATCACTCGTCAGCCTCAACAACTGGAGGGAAAAGGAGGGAAGGATGTTCTACTTGAGTAGGTTATCCATGTGTTCTGCTTCACGCATGGGCTTACCCACAGTGTGAGGAAGATGAAGCTAAGACAGAACTGCATTTCTCCATGTTAAAGTCACATCTCTCTTCTTCCAGAGCTCAGGCCCTATAACCTTCAACATCGTTTACTAAAGCCACTTCTCAAATGCACTTCTAGAAGTGCTCCCAAAGCACAGAGCTACCAGCCAAGTGACACGCTCCTGTATTGTGGTTCTTAAGCTTCACCAGGCTCCATTCCCTTCCATCTCACTCTACACCTGGTTAGCTCAGACTAGTGGTTCTTGTAGTTGAGGTAATTTAAGCAAAAATGGTTTAATTCACTGTAATATTCCAGGGTGTGGCCAACAGACAGTGCTAAAACCTAGTTGGTATTACTGCATCTTCAGGGGCTTCCTGACTTGTCACTTCGTTTCCCCCCTCTCTTCTTTTTCTTTTTTCCCCCCTAGTCATAAATGAGCGTTTGGCATAATCAAAACAAGACTTGAAATTCTGATGAGATTTAGCTACATACGTGAAAACTAAAACAATTGTTACTGACAACTCACAGACACATCAGAATGACAAGACTGGGAAGCATTCCAGGAAGATCCCCATAAAGCAGACAGAAAATATACATTGACAGGAAGAACAGAGTACACACATTTGCTGCAGAAAGGACAAACTTGTCAGAATATTTTGACTTTCCTTTTGAAGCTGGTCATTAAGCTGCTAAGGTATCAGGCTTCACCCCCTAAAAAAGCCAATTCGAAACTAGTCATCACGAAGTATGTTTAAACCGGGAGTATGTTTGCATTGTCTTCAGCTTTGTTATTAAAGGCAGACAAGAGCGAGAAACATCTCTTATCTCACAGATGTCTTGGGCTGGAATTATTTCATGCATCACTGTCAAAACCATTTTAAAATTCTATGTAACAGGCATATAATAAATGCATGTTAGCTTGTAATAGTTAGTGCATTGCCGAATAAATACCTGATCACTTGTTAATGAGACTGAGGTTAAAATTCATTAAAAACATTTGTCCTTTTGGCACTGAAAAGCAGCCCCAGCATGCACACTGTATCCAGGGCCAAGTTCTGACACACTTCATGCAATGTGAATATTAATTATGCAGCGTCACTGGTGTCACAATTATGGAGATATTTGGTTTGCAGAAGTGCACCTACAAGAAGGCTCAAGCATGCTTTCAAGAAAGCTTTGCTGTATGTTCATATGCATATATATATGAAATACTGGTCTTAATATTGGTCTTGCAGCATTATTTAACCCAGGCTAATCATTGGGCTTGAGCTCATCACTACGTGGTCTTAACTGCTTTCCATGCGGCTTCAGCATCTCTCTGCTTAGGACGGAGCACAAGCTCCTTATTTTTACAGTGGGATAAGGGAATGCACACAGATTTTTAGTTCAAAATAATTCATTTCAGTTCACGTCAAGTATTAGGAAAGAATATACAACATGATAGCAATTAAGAAAGGATTAATCTCCTTAAATGACATATTTATAACTGCTCCTAACTTTTCTTCTAGTCACTTAGCATTAACTGATGAGTTCGTTCATTTACAAAGTATTTTGGTCAACAACACAAAACAACAGAAGAGGAAATTTTCCTGAGACAACTGAGCCTCTCTTGGACCCTACTTTCACAGCCTCGTATTGATATTTTTTCCTTTTCTAATGTGTCCGAATTTATATTTCAATTCTATCATAAAGAGAATACAACTAAGATATATGGCATTCTTAGCATTCTTACTATCAGCAGTAAGTGGAATTAGTGAGCTGTCACTACCACCAAGATGTGATTTAAGAGCAAAATAAAATGAAATAAAGCTCACACACATCACACACTTTCACACTCCCTTTCTTTTCGGAGGTGCTCCTGAACAAGCCAGCTGGCACTCCCGAGTTCGCACTGGTTATTTCCAGACAAATGTTTACTTCCTTTATGGGGTGCTGAAATACAGCGCAGAGACAGTTTAAGACCAGAACCAAAAGCAATTTCCTAGGGAAATCAAAAATGTAGCTTAATTAGAATAGCCTAGAGCCAGTTTTGAAATGGTAAGTTATGAAACAAAATGAGAAGACCTAGAATTGAGTTTTGATTTACTTGTTTTCTTAGTTACCATCTCAAATGTCACCAAACACAAAAGCAAGTTTTCTTGTTAAAAAGTGCTTGGTTATTTGATTACTATATGAGAGCTAAACAACACCCTGTGCTGAGTCATACATCAGCACAGGATACTCTTCTAGCATCATATTGCGAGTAATTTAACTGCCTTTTTTTTTTTAAGGAATAAGTCACTAAGAGACACAGGGTTTCCTAAGGTATGCACAGCTGAAACAGTGTCTTAGAACAGACTTACAGATAGACTCTAGCACACTCCCAGCTTTGGGGACTTTCTTTTTGCCTTCCAGAACACAGCATATGTCTAGGTTCATCCTGCCTTGTCCTCCCTGAAAACTACCTGGTTGTGATATGGAGAGCATCACCAGTGGCGTTCTCACTGCACGCAGCAATATCACAGGTTCACTTCAAAACGTTGTAATAAATGAAATCAAGGGAACTTAAAATATTTATTATTCCTTCTACTTGTATTTCTGCATCATCACTTCTACTAAAATAACATCAATAAAATAGAATCACCTGGAGTTACACTGTTGAGTTACCGTTCCTTTCACTGTCCGTCTTCTGTGATTTATGACTTGTGTTAACCGGTAGAACTGAATAAAATAAGATTAATAGATTTGGGGAGTTCTCTATTTATTTGTTTGAAAAAACAACTGAAGGTTTGCCCAAGAGCTGTCTCCTAGGATCTCAGTTTGTGGTAGTACAGATTATATTAACAAGTTTTGCTTATCTGCTCTTCACTCATCTTTTAACGATTGACCCAATGCTCAGTTCACTTCTGCTCCACACAATCATATCCACACCTGCTAACTCAGACCTGACAGGACTCTGCTTATGCTGACATTTGGAGACTGAGTTTTAGGTACTAGAGAATCTCAGGATAAAAAACTACAGAGTTTGGGGGTCCAAATGAGGTGCAATTAATAAGCTACTAATTTTTTTGACATTAAGTTAATGCTAAAAATGTTACAGATAGTACTAATAGTGGAATCTATTTTAATTAGAGCTAATTTTAAGGAAATTTCAGAAATAGCACAACATCCTAACTTGGCACTATTACATTTGCCTTACTGAAAGCTTTTTTCTCTTCTTTTCTTCTTTCCTTTTTTTTTTTTTTCCTCTTAAAGAAATTACTACCTAAGGGCAAATTCATTTAAACTTCTTTTTTTTTTTGGTCACTAAAGTCTATTTAAAAACGATTTTTTTAAAAATCAACTTACTTCTATTGCAGCTATGGACTTGCTCTATTGCTCATTTCTTTGTATTTACTGCTAATGGGGTAATACGGGTCATTAATTCTGCCTCTGTAACATCTAAAGTTTACCATCAAAGATAAGAAAATGAGACAAATTGGCAATCATTTGAAGTGGCCATGCACTTTTTGTGAAGTCTTTTTTTCCACATTTACATTTTAAGTTCTAAAAAGGAAAAAGAAGGGGAAAAAAAAGAAAAAAGAAAAAAAAAAGTAAAGAAAGGAAAAACCCCTACCTGAAACTTCCAGAGATAAAAGATGGAAGCAGACCTCCCAAGTGGTACTGTGTACACTTACACACAGCTGAACAAGTAGAATTGAAGCAAAATAAAATGAAAGTCCAAAACCACAGCTGCCCCATGTAGGTTTTACCTACAGAATCCATGTGTTATACAAACTAGTCCTGAATTTTCCTGGCACACTTTCAAAGCAATTTTTCATCTATGACAGATAACAAAACGTTAGATATGTAATTCACCCCTCCTGGAGTCTTACTGAACATCAAAATTATGGCAGATGAAAAAAACATCTGTTGTCCCTTAAGCAAAGCCTGTTTTCTCCATCAGAAATGGTTGCTTTCAGTTACTCTTTAGTAATGCTTCACCTTCATGTTATAACTTCCATTCCACAAAGTTTCTTAGTGCATCACAGACAATTGTAACTGCAATAAAGACTTTTTTGATATGGAAAACATAAGTAATAATACAAAAATCCCCCACACTAAGTGAAAAATGGAGTTTGGCCTCACCGTTCAGTCCAGGGCTCAAGCTCAGAACTTTGCCACAAGGTTTTATCAATGCCCTGAGGAAATATTTCCCTCTCTGCACCTTCTGCCTCACAATGTGAAACTGCATGACTACAGTAAGAGCATGAGGCCCATAAAGGACAAAGATTTTTTGCTTTCTTCTTTCCTCTCCTCCTCACATAAGAAGTTCAGTAATCATTCGAAATTCCATTTGTAGTACACTTGATCCATGCTACTGCACTAATTTGAGCTCATTTTAATTAGCCAAATGGGTTTCATCTAAGAAATTCTGAGTCTCACATGTACATCTTGGTTAAAACGACACACATACCTGATTATTTTTATTAATAATATATTACATAACAGAATACTACATTATGAGCATGTATTCAGTTAGAGAGACATTGCTTGGATACTAACACTGCCTTAATTTGGGGACATTATAATGTTCAACAAGTTTCCAGCTAGCCATCGACAAGACATTCATAGTAAATATAGAGCCCATACAGAAAAGGTCAACCTATGTTTTATGAACTATTTTTTTTTTTTTCTTTTTTTCCTCCCTTCTTATTCAGGAAATAAGTGTTTGCAAATGGAAAACTTGAATTGATAATTGTGCCTTGCCTAATTGTTGGCTGGCCAAGAAAGAATGCAGTCAAATTAAGAGGAGCCTCTTAATAACTCCATTCATCATGAGGCCTGCAGAATTTTTGCTGACAAGCACAAAGCACTTGTGCCACGTCAGGTCAAGGCACAAAACCTCACTGTGCACAAATAAAACTCTCACTTCAATACATACCACGGCTACTCTGATATGGCAGAAGGAAAGTCAAGAGCAGCATGAGAAAGAACTGAAATTTGTTCCATAATCATGGGAAAAGGAAAAGTGGAGAACGATCCATATTAGAAGAGACAGACAAGAGGAAACCCTGACAGTTTCTGAAGTCATTCTTCTTAGTAAGCCATTCTGAAGCCATTCAGTTTCTTAGTAATTTAAGGCTTAAATATTTAATATGGACAGATAATCCATTTAAGAAAATAAATTTTAAATAAATAAGCCTCTCTCTCAAGACTGAAACCAATGAAAAAAACTATTTCAAACTATGGTCTGTATCTCACATGCCAGATATTATCTAGACATCCAGAAGCCCACTCGTGGGTCACCATAAAAATGAACATACACATGTTGAAATTGGATGTCATTTCAGGAAAATGCCTTAATCAACATAGAGGCTCTTCTGAGCTTCCCACTCATGGGCCAATATTGGGGCCTATGTAAAGGTGTTTAAATGTTCTCCTATATACCCGATCTTAGAATAAAGCATACTCAATCTCTGCACAAGTTGCTTGAAAAAATAAAGAGCATGTGAAGTCATCCTAAGACAGCCACTACCACCCATGCAGCTGTAAACTGCATTATTTTTTGGATCATTGCTGTTCGGACTTTTCCCCTCTTTTTCCAAATGCAAACTTCATTTGCAATTCCCAGTCAATGAGTTTGTAATGCTTTCACCCTGTATTCACCCAGCCAGCCCAGTATTTCATGGCTTTTCCGTGGTGTAGGTCTGCGATAAATGAAATTTAAACCAAACCCTGCCTTATCTGTGCAGCAGCATCAGCCCTGATTTGATGTCACTTAAGTTGTCCACAGTTCAGGGACTCCCAGTCATGGCAGCTATGTGCAACATGGGAATTCTTGCTTTTTACTTATCTTCAAATAAAACAAATAAGACGGATCTGGTTCAATTTTACAACTGCTGAACAATTTGATTTAAGGATAACTTAAAAGACAGATTAGTTATTTTTTTTATTATTATTTTTGTGCTTTGCTAGTATAAACAGATTAAATTATTTCTTACTTTCCACTTCAATAAAACCAATGATCTGAAGTAATACTGCTAATATCAGTTGTTCTCAAGTAATACTGCTAATCTCAATGTCCAATGGAATAATAAACTGACCTTTCAACACACTACTCATGTATGTGCAAGTACTTAAAAGGCCATAATTCTCATAGGTTGCTCTTTGTTATTCTGTTCCATCAAGTCACTAAATCTTCCATGCCATAGAAAAATAAAGCTTGATGTCACTCATATACCATTATTTTAGCTCAGTAAGTTTTCTTCCTCCACAGTCAGCACGTCTGCTCTTGTAGAAGACAGTTTTCTCATATTGCAGTTGAGCTGTTGGACACCAGGCTGTGCTGCTAAGCATTCCTGTACCTAGAGAATGCTACCTACACAAAAGCACTCAAGAAACTAATTCCCTCTGGACACCTGGAACCTTTCTTGAGCTGTTCCAGATCCTTCAGCTTGTATTAGATATCTAACTCTCCGTGGAACAAGACATTTCAGCGCACATCTAGTGTTCTGGTGAGTTCTGCACCAACTACAACCCGTGTAACCACAGCTAATGCGCCGCTGAGGCCAGCAAACACGCTCCAGCTCCCAGCAGGACTGACTTGGACTGCGCTTCGTGCAGACCACAGCTACGTGGCTTCCATTCAACACCCCACAGAAATCATGCGCCTGCTCAGAAAGCAAGAGGAGAGAGGTATTTTTGCATCCATTTTAGACCAATTTCTGTGTTCTGGCTTGTGTTGTGGAAGTGCCCCCATTTACTAGATAGTACATCCTTCTTATCTTCTTAATTGTACTTAATACCCATGTTTAAAGAGGATGCTGTGCACGACTCAACCATAAGGTTGCCTCTACCAGCCAGAGACCATTAAATGTAGATGTTTCAGCATACAAACTCTCCCAGGTAATTTGCTAAATAACCTCTTCACTTTTTTACCATCCAGCAACCTCTGATTTAAGGTCTGAGACCCAAGGCTACAAAGCCACCGAACAAACTGTTCAAAGCACATGGTCAACTCTCAAAACTACAGATACAAGCAAATTGTAGTAGTAGTTTAGCAAGGTTTCTCTGAGCACAACTACACCACACAACACCCAGAAATCAACAGGTGAGAGATCTTGTTAGCTACGTAGATAAAGCAGTAAATACTATGGCAAGAGAAGGCATATTTTGGACTTTCCAATTGTAGCAGCTGATCACTCCCTAGTCTACCAAAAAGAACTGGAAATATGTCTCTAGCAAAAACAGAGACTGCGTAGTGAGAAGCATCTCAAAAGCTAATGAGAAAAGTCATAACTATAAGAAAACCTGGGTGAACTTGCTATGATCCCTGAAAATCAGCAATGCCCTAGGTAGCAAGGCTCTAGCATTTCAAGAAATACTTCACTGAGCCCAAGAAAGACAGTATCTTTAGCGTACAACACTAGCCAGTGCTGGAAGGTAAGGGAAAGCACTCTGTTTTCCTGCTAGAACACTAATTGTCACAGCGTTACAGGTATTTCCTGGAAATTGATCTTTAGGTAAAGATTTAAGAAGCAGCAATGAACAATTTTCAAAGTAGTATTTAATTAGATAACATGGATATTAGCACTTATTAAATATGCTGCCAGTGCTTTGCTTACCTTAAGCCCGGGCCATATGCTCTTGGTAAAAGATCCATTTAAGTTAACGGCAGCTTTGAGCAGCTAGAAGATTCTCACTGCAATAAGGCACGAGGTTTGCACTCTGCAATCACCAAGCTGCAGCTCTCGCCAGCGGAGCTGAACTGCTCAGGGTCACCCCACGCTGCCCCTCTTAGCAGTCCCAGTGCAGAGAACCTGCGAGGACAGCGCTACTCAGGTAGTGGGGGTCAATAAATGCAGTTGGTTCCTTTAATATTGTCCGACCCAAAAGACAAGAGAAGCTATTCCTGTTGTGCATATAACAATTATTCCCATGTAAAAAGGGGCTATAATTTACTACCATGAGAACCTTAAAGGAAACATGCAATTTTGTTGTGATTGTGTAAAAATATTGTTTCTATTGAGATGGGACGAGCCTTGTCGTTCAACAGAGAATTGCCTGGAGGCACCACACAGCATGGCCAGGACTGACCACTCTTTCTTCTCCCCTTGCCAGTAAATAGCTGTGGGGGGAACACCACAACTCCCTGGCTCCTGGCCTATTCTCAGCCAGAAGCAGCCACAGAAGAGCTACACAGAAGGAAAGCACTGCCAACTTTGCGATCTTGCTGCTATTTTTGCCCCTGGCTTCATGACATCTACAAAGGCATCATATTTGCTCCAGATATCTCCCCTCACCTTCTTTCATTGTTTCCTGCAGGAACATCTCTAAGCACTTTTAAGGAAATTCTGTTCATGCTCTTTCTGAAGTCGTTTGCCAACCCCAAACATCTCTTAGCAATACACACCTAATTCACATAAGGAACTTTCTGATTCTTAACTACCGAGAAATCTGGCTGCAGGGCAGCAGATAGCAATGCTATTGCTTATGTCTAGCTGCTGCTCTTAAGAGCCTCTTTCAACAGTGTTGTGTGGGGTTGGTTTTTAGCGCTCAATGGTCATCCTGAAATGAACAGTGGTATTTCAGGCTTGTGCTTGCTGGAGATTACCTAACGCAATCAAATGCGTAACATCATTAGTCCTTATCCATGTATTGAAATGCTCCTCTGCTTGGTTCTTTTCTCCTTTCTTTGAGATGAAAATACTCTACTAAGGTGGACCAACATTCATCCTCTCTGCCCCTGAAAACACATGTGATTCTGTCATCTCATTGCGTAGATGCTCTGTTTGACATGATTTAGTTTATGATACACTATTTTGGCTATTTTTCAAAGACAAACTCTACTGAAACAAGTAGCAATTCCCCCCACACTCAGTATTTTCCCCCTAAAAGTCTTAGCACTTATAAGATGACTAACACAGAAAATTCTGGAGACTCATTTAGAAATACAAGAATAATCAGAGCAAAAGCCAGAGGTATCTCTTCTCATGTGACCTCAATATAGCATGGCTTCCTTTCAGGAGGCAAACACTATCATACAGATATCGCATCAGCCACATGCTCTTAGCTGACTCCATGGTGTTAGTATTCCATGATATTTCATGGCCATGTCAACAAGTGCATTTTACAATCGCTACAGCTGCTGATTTATTTGTACAGCTCTGCTCTAACCCTACTGCACCTGCAAGCTACCAACTAGAGAATTAAAATAAATCATTTTTGAATTTGCTAAGACAATTATAAACGTGGACAACTAAGCATCCAGATTGTTCCCTGAATCATCTAAGTGCTTTTCCAAAGGGAAGGTTGCATGGCCTCAAAGTATCCGAGACTTGTGTGCGGAGATTTGAAGCGACATCCTTAAGTACATCCATAATCTTCTATGCTTAAGGATAATAACAACTTTCATTATAATTTCAAATATATACTTAAAAAGAAGAACCTGATGTGAATTTTATAAACAAGATGTTTGAGTTA
Organism: Crypturellus tataupa; assembly: GCA_034781795.1. NCBI lineage: Eukaryota > Metazoa > Chordata > Aves > Tinamiformes > Tinamidae > Crypturellus > Crypturellus tataupa. The sequence continues at coordinate 2,342,096 of JAWLRI010000139.1, read as the reverse complement.
CCACGGCCAGTGTAGCACTGCACAGCAAGCAGTTGTACCACTAGATTCAGTTTTATGCTGAAACTCTCCACCTTAGCTCGTGTTGCTAAATCTATGTTACTGCTCAGGAAAGGCCCAGCTAGTACTGGACTAGCTGGCCTGCACACTGACGAGAATGCCACAACAACGGGATAGATGGCCCAGGATAACCAGCAATCCGCTCTCTGCGGCTAGGGAATACAGTGCAATCTCTCTCCCATCTTGGGCTCCATTAATCCCATCTTTGATCTGGCTTTTGTTTTTACCAGGGACTTTTGGAAACCTTCCCACACGCAACAGCCCTCCCTTCCCTGCCCTCCTCCAGGAAGTTTTTCACAGCCCAGATGGGAGCCGACCTCGAGGGGCAGGTACCTCCGTTGGGCAAAGAGCTGGCAGCAGCTGTGGCTCAAGGTGTCCCCAAGTTGGAATGTATGGGGTGCACAAGCTCTAGTGTTCACTCCAGAAGGGAAGGGGAAGGCATCTCAGTTTTCCAGAGGTACCTGGAGCAGAAAAGGATGAACTTCCTTAGTCAAGTCTCTACTTCAAGCCTCAAACCTCAAACTTGTGTCCAAAATCCTCAAAAAACAAAAGTTAGAGAGGAACAGGAACATTACAGGGAGAACATGAGCCCTTTCCTCCTTCCCAGCAAAACAGCAGCCCTGGTACTTAGCTTGGTGACACCACTCTTCATTAATGCCTCCCAGAATAAACTGGTTCCCAGCACTGCCACTGCTACCCTTATGTAACATAGTTACATGAAATTCTGCAGCTTCTTATCACTACTGCAAGAATTATGCATTAGTTAAGGTTACCTTAAACCACAGGTGCCTAAAAGGTGGCACCAATTAGTTTGTTTCTCCCATCCAATTGATTTCTAGGTATCAGATACTTTTTTCTCCATTTTGCTTTATCTAGGGAAAGCAGCATGTTGGACTCGCTCCCCACTGAACTGGTCCAGAACAAGGACACATATAGGTAACACAAAGGTACAAGGACATGTACGTAGCCAAAATACCTGCCTGCAGGTAAGGCCTTGCTGAACATCCAGAACCAAACTCAAGTATATATAAAAAAAATAAATAATAAAGTTAATCCAAGTTCAAGTTATTTGCTTAATACCTACATAGGAGATGACATGTTCTAAGGCACAGTCTGTTTTTAATTCTGTTTGTGTTTTGGGTTCCCAGCGATTCCTCCAGTTCCTGGTCTCAAACTTTAGGGTAAACAAAGCAGAATTTGAATGCTCGTTTCCCAGTTCCTATCTGAAGTCCAAGTTAATGCAAACTAGAGCACCACAGAAAACTGAGAGGGCAGATCTTTGCAAAACTGTAACAGATTTTTACAACTTGGAGCCATGAACCGCAGCAGACAGATCTACTGCTCACATTGTACCACTAGATGGCCTTATTTAAGTACAAACCAAGCAGGATTGCGGAAGGTGTAGAAAGCAGCAGCCAACACCTACAGGTTACCTGACACTCCCTTTCCCTGCACACAGGAAGGTCTGACACTGATGGAAGGAAAAAAGATCTGATCAAGAATCACACAGCTGGAGAAGCTTAATGGCAGAAGTTACATAGCAGTGTTATGATATACATGATTTATATTGCTTAAAGCATTCCTTTATTTTCTTTATGTAGTCTAAGACAAGGGAAATTGATTTTAAAAAGCAACAAAAGTAGCAAAGGACAGAAAAAACACCTATCCTCAAGAATGTCAGCCCCATTTCTGCAAAGATAACTCCATCAAAGTTCTTCCATCATTTACCAGGATCCACTGAAGTTGCAGAACTTGGTGAAAACTCAAAATCGCCCAACTTTCCTCAAGTAACTTGGGGAGCCCTGGCATCTCAACAACCTGCATCTCCTCAGTATTAAAGGCAGGCAAGAACAGCTCCGGCTGCATATAACATAGCTGGGCTTCAACGACACTTTCTAAGAAACATCCAAAGAAAAAAGTTCAGCTTTCACCAAACACAGTCCAATTCCATAACATTTGTCCAAGTCACTGCTGGTATTTCTGTTTGTGTTACAAGCTGCCCAGTTTCATTTCTCAATTTCTGTTGGCGAGCCTGTCTACCTCTCACAGTATTTTTCTTCCTGACATCCTTGCTATTTTACTAACTGCTCCGTATTTAAGCGGCAGGCTGCGCGGACACAAGCAGACACCGAGATGAAGCCCAGCCCTCGCGGTGCCTGTTGCGGTGGACCCTTTGGAGCGACGCTTCAGATGCGGCTACAAACTGGGTACCCGACAGCCTGCGGCCACCTCCGCAGCACCCGAGAGCTCCTCACCTCCTCGGAAGGAGCAGCTCGTGCTTCACGCGCTGTCTGAGCAGTCACCGAGGTGTAAAGTTTTTCCTTCTTTTTCCTAGGAAAAGCAAAGGCTTAACAGTTCATAAATTTTCCTGCTAGTCACAGAAGTGAAGCACTTACTGCAAGAGTATTTTGTCAAGCCTCGAGTATTATTCACATGAACTACATGTAAAATGCTCCCAGTTAAAAAACAAGCTTCACAAAAACATGGAGGTATTTGAGTTTGAAGATCAACATTGCAAAAGCTAAATAAAGTTCCAGAGTTAAATAAATACAAATAATTCTCTTGTGGAAGTCTAGCAGTACAACAAGGGCACACACAGTCAGTGTCTAGACCTGGAGGAGAAGGAACGGGAAGGAACATCCCACACACAAGACGAGGCAGCAGCTCACAGAAGAGCTGGATGCCACCGTGCCCCGTCCCTCCTGAAAGGGCTTTCAGTTATATGAACACAATATAAGAAGCCAACAAGGCTCAACTTTATTGCCTATGTATCTATCAATTAACTGTATCAGCTCCAAACATCCACTATTTTTAGGAAGCAGGTAGTCTCCCAGACCTGGTGCGAATGACTCTCTATGCTTTTGCAAGTTCATTTGTTCATCATTATATTGAAAAATTGCAGTGGTCAACACCAGTAGAAGGGCTAGCTGCTTCACTGGAAATTGCTGCACGTTTCTTGTAGCTGTTTCAAGTTGACTTCTGGTTCTAGTACCATGAGTCGCTCCACTGAACTTCAACAAATTTGACAGCATTCCCATGTGCTTAGCAGTTTATGTGCTAATTCATTAAAAAATGGAAAAAAAAGCTCACCAAAAATGACTTGAGATGCTGCAGTGCTATTTCCTGAAAACATTGATACTCCTACAGAAATACCAGATGCTAGAAATTACATAAATGTGGAGGAAAGATCAGACCATACTTTTCCAACTCCAAGCATGATCTTTCCTCCACATTTATTTTTGTTGAAGATTTACAGCTACATAAGAATACTTCTTTCTGTTTTATTCTTTACCACCAAGCTGTAAATAATTACTCTAAGGCAATTTTTACCATTTGATTTCTTTCTTAGAGCTCACTAGAACCTGAGAACCAAGCAAGCCTTCTACGTATCTCAGATAAGTATTCCTGGACTGGTACACAAGAGCATTTTGGAGTTATGGGAGTAAGGCAGGATGACTCAATTTTACAACACAACCTTCAATTACGTTGTGATTGTAAACCAATCTGCTTGGTTTGTGCATGCTTTTAATCCAGTTTGGCTTCTCAGATGGAACTATTTCCTCCGACACATGTGAATACACAACACTCAAAAATGTATCTGATGATGTAATTTATTTCCATTACAATTTTTTGAAAGATACACACTTTCTAGGTATATCCAAGTCAATAAAAGTGACTGCTACTTCTATTACATAAAGACGACTCCAGCTTCTTACCATGCAAAGTGTCAAGCACTGACAATATAAGAGTTACGATTCTTTCTTCTAGTAAACGCCAAAGTAATTTCTGCATTCTCTTGTAGCACACTGTTCTTCAGCAGTTCATATTGCTATCTGCAGCTTGCATTTCTACATAATTGATGTTTGGGAAAGCAAGTCTCCATCAGTTCTTTAACAGAGATTCAATAAATTCATGTGTGAAGCCCATCAAATACATCTTGGCAATTGCATAACTAGGGGTACAGCAAATAGATCTAGAAACTGTTGTTCTGACAGTATCTAGCATGGCAATTGCAGTGATGATTCAAGAATACATTACGCCCCAAGCCATAACTTCTTGTTTATCCAGAAGGTAAACAGTGACAATGAAAGAAGAGCTGTTTGTGTTTTTATTTTCTTGCTCAGAGATGAGACACTGAAGCCGGTGGCTGTTTGTAACATTCCTGCAGGTAAGTTCTCTACTCTGGCAATGCTGTGATCAATGCTACTGCAGAGCAGGTAATTGTCAGCATATGCAAAGCTGCCCTATGTGATGACTGCTGTGCAATTTGGAGAGCCTAAGTCCTCATAAGAAAAAAAATACAACTCTTTCTTTAAAAATCCACATAACTTGGTGCAGTTCTCTGACTCACCATCAATGCTGGCTTACTTTCTTTTACAATAATTCATGAAGAATAGCTATAAGATTCAAAATGCAGTTCATGTAGCAGATACGTGTTTTACCTCCTACAAAAGGCAGAGACCTGGTGTTATGAAGCCCAGGGCCCAGCTCATGTTTTTGCATTGGCGCAAACTAAGTGGCAACAAGAGGAGCAAAGGGCATTAGAAGAGGCGTTACTTTATTACCTCTGCAAGGATAAACAGCTTTCACTGCTCCTTTCACTATATAAGTTTTACTCCCCGCCTTCTGCCACTGGAAAGTGCATTTTAACACCAAGACATGTACAGACTTGCTGTAGACCTGATGTACAGAGATGCTTAACAGAGGTTAAAAGTCTTTAAAAAACATAAAGAAAACAAGATTCATACAGTAAGATGAGTCAACTCTCACTTCGCAAGCAGCTACTGCAGCCAATACGACGGTCTCCATTATCCAAATATTATCTGTGACATCATCTTTTCTTTTATTACATTTTATTGTGCATAATCTTTGTGGGAAAACAAGGACCTCAGCCTTCAAAACAATCGTTCTTGAGCACCTTAAATTAGCCCACCAACTTAAGCGAAAAAGTTAATAGCTATTTCTTTCAGCAGCTGTAACGTGCTGGCATACCTCATTTTAGGAGAACAAGATAGCAGAGGATCATAGTGAGGTTACAACCGGTCAAATGCAACTTCTTTTACTCCAGTTCCAACTGTACTAGAAAACTCCTCACAGAAAATCACCTTTGCAGTAGAGAAACAAAAAAGTATGAGGAACTTCAACAGGTTTCAAAATAAACCTGAAAACAAGACAGACCTCTGTCCGACTCGCATGCATATCTGTAACTCAAGTGATTCTAACACACTCTTCCTTATCTGGAGCATCGCAGCTCACCGGCACTACTGGTTTCTTCAGAAACTGCAGATTCCTGGGAACTGCCTAGGTCTAAGAAGCCACCACCCAGGTTGCTGGTGATTTCAGTTGTTATGGGAGTATCCATTCACCCACAACAGGCCAGGCAGCCTGGTCAAGTGTTTACAGTTGCTTCAGGTCATCACTCCCCGTAAAAAAGTTGACACCAGATCCGACAAAATGAGGACAGAACTGCGCTGAAGCGTTCTTTCTTTCTCTCCACCTACTCTCTGGACTCATCCTTGGATTGTTATTCCACTAATAGCTTTGCATCCATAAGCACCTTCTCAGTGGTCACGATGTATGAGCACGACCACCCTGGCAGAGAGCCCAAGCCAACTTGTTTCTTCTTGCAACAAAACCACCTGAGCCTGCTCCTAGTCAATTAGAGTCAGTTACAGGAGGGGTAAATCAAATAAATCTCTCTGTTAGGGTTTCATTAGTTTTCAGAGATTTAAGTTAATTAAACTACTGATTATCAGCACGAACAGGACTCCTAAGGCTAAGATTTTATGAGTCACCACACTCTCAATGCACCGAGCCAAAAACTGTGGGGTCTGCACATTGTTCCAGCTAGGAAGATAATGGAGTCTGGTACCTTTGATGCCATCCCTTTTCTTTATAATTATAGCACACTATTGTATTTCCCTCAACAGAGGAGAAATCAAACAGGGCAGCCGCTGCTTATAGCTCCAAACCACTTCTAATAAGACCTTGAACCAGAAAACTCTTCTGCTTTTCTTGGCAGAGAGCAGTGGTGAGAGGGTGGGGATGGAAGGTCATACCCAGACTCATTGCTCCCGGGCATTCCTGGGTTGCTGGATCCATCCTCAAGGCCCTTTTCTGCAGCAGCTCTTCCTGTTGATTTCGCATATCTTCTTTTGCTACAGCACCTCCCAGATCGCAGCTCCTTGAGGGCTCCTTTCTTGGAGCTTCACTCTAATTGAAGTGTTTGAGTTCATTTTTCTTCAGGGAGAGAAACATAATGCAAAAGCTTTCTGGCATTTTATATATGAACTGCATAAACCCTAGCAATATTACAGTTCTGCTCTTCTGCAGGGAAAATGGCAATATTCAATTAAGAATTTGTGGGTACTTGTACAGGACATTCCACAAAGATGAAGTCCCTGCTGCTGTAAACTGCTGGCACATGGTACAAACTATACATAAAGCAAGATAGCAATTTCACCACTGTTACACAGGTAAGAAAGCAGTTCTGCAAGCAGTCTCTTTCCAAGAGAAGTAACCCAGAAAGCTCTGAATCTAAATACACCAAATCTGGGCCTATTTCACTTCCTAGACATACACTTACCTTGGAGGCAATACAGGGGGGAAGATCTCACTTGCGTGAGTGTTAACTTAGACTGATGTGTAAGACAACTCCCACACTCAGATACAGGGAAGAAAATGGTACCAGTTCTACCCATTCATCAAGCCAAGGTGAGGTGGGAAACTCCTTACTAGACAACTGACATAAGTCAGCCTAAAACACAGACACTGGCCACACAAACAACACTCAATTATCACAACAATTTACAGGAAAGGAGACAATTGCAACAATTTGCAAGCTAAGTTTGAAATGCTCTATCTCAGACATGAAGTGACAGCAACACATCTTTCTGCCAAGAGCTGATCAGAAGAAAGGTGCTTCACCTTCCTTGGAATATGCTTAGCAACGTTCTCTCCATTGCTTTCTTCTCTGAATGAGGAAGGTCTGCACAGAAAAACACAGGATTTGAAGCGCTGAGCACATGCAGCAGCACGCTGCTTGCTCATGGCATGGCCAAAGCACACAGACAAGACAAGCTATGAAGTAGCACATCACACGATAAAAATCCCAGGAGCTGCCAATTTATTTCCAATTGCTTTACACCCACATTACAAAAGCCAATATCATCACTAAATTCTTCATTGGGTACAACAGTCCAGAAGTGTTGCTCTTGTCATCTTTGTTAGCCTGCAATCCGTAGCTTCAGAGCTCACATTTAAGTTGTGAGCCCAACCACAAAGGCCCACGGGTTTTCCATAACAGATCCAATTCTCAGTCTTTTAACCCACACAGCTGTAGCAAAGCCACTAAACAAATGACAACCCAAGCAATCAGAATCAACTGAAGGAAGATGAACACAGCTTTCTCAATTTAAAGAAAACCCGACCAGCTTCCATTATAACCAAACAATCACCAGGTCAGCATCACTTAAAACCACCGATTTTTCCCTATGCATTTTGGAAGCATTTTTTCCTTGGGCAGATTTTATAACACTGATCAGAGTGTCTTCAAAGACTAGAATTTATATTCAGGTTTACTTATGACATTTGATGTGACCAAAAAGCTCTTTAAGCAAGGAATTACCACATGGAAGAGCAAAGTTAGTGAACAGTAATAAGCTTTTCAGCACTACTCCACAGCAGTCTGTAAACAACAAAATATATTCTTTGAAATTTGCTTTTGACCTACCATGTGCAGACTCACATTAGCAATTTGCCTGGTCAGCTGCCCTGATACAGTGTAACTGGAGCTGGGTGATGGAAAGAACGGTTTCTCTGCTATAATCAACTCTGTAGCTTGGAAGAAATTTCTCCCTTTTTCATTTAACAATGAAAATTGTTAAACATAAACTAGACAAGGCCGTGCAGACCGCAATTCAGTCTGGTTCACTGCAGAATAATTCATTCAGACAGTGACCAGCTGCCTGCTCCAAGATTCCTACGGGTGAATAAACTGCTCTGTGGCCTGATCTTATCTGCGCTTCCTGGAAGCTGTTTCTCATGATGTGACCATTCCCACTACACACACAAGAAGGGATCTCGGGAAGCCACATACGTATCGGGTCACAACGCTGCATTCACGGGCACACTTCTGTGATGAGAACCAGTCCAAGCACAGAACCTGCAAGGACCCACAGAGCAAGAAGGATTTTGCAGCTCTGGTCAGGACAGGAAAATCATCCCCAGCCTGAGCTGCGTCCCAGCAGGGGTCTGAAGCGAAATGCAAACCCCAAGGCAGCCACTGCAATGTGCAGAATTCTCATGAATATTAAGGCCTTTTCAAAAAGCAAACTGGGAAGGGAAACAGGCACCTCATTATTTCAGTTTCACATCTTCTGTTTTATTTTAAGGCTTAACTCTGTAACCATAAAGGCTGTTCTTAGGTTACTAGTAAAGGCTTTCAAGTGTCTGGAGAGCTTAATATTTGTTTAAGTTTGCAGTCTTAATGTTTGTTTTATAAAAAAAACTATTTGTAAACTTACAATGTTGCAATATCCAATATCTATTTGTGTACATTTCTCCAGTGTTCTTCTCCCTCCCTGTGTTTATTTCTCTGGTGACACATCAAGGGAGAACCTACTTCTGGTGTACACTCCTGCCAAAACAAATGGTTATGTGTACAAGTTCCTTTCATCAGAACTTCAGTGTATTAACAGCTCACTATTTTGCACATAACTGCATATCAGGGTTATAAAAACTGATGGGGGGGATTGGACACACATGTCGAGGCATGAAAGATTAAAGGAAAACATTTCCCTGAATTGCAAAGTCCTCATAGCAATACAGTTGAAACACTAAACCCTACGTTTGGCTTTGTCCTTAGACAAGTTCAACCCCTGATTAAATCATGTTTACAAATAAATTAGGATCCATCCTCCTCTCCTGGAAACAATCATCAAGAACTTGAAAGCTTTAGAGCATTTCTTTTTTTTTTGGGGGGGGGGGGGGGGGGGGGGGCGGGCGGCCAGGCAAGAAGAGGGAGAGAGAAGTGGACAATTAGAAATTTAGTATAGAACTAAAGCCATTACCTTATCTCTAGCTTGCCTGTTACCTGGGAAGTAAAGAAATGTGGTAGTCTCAGCTGATGCACTTGGTTGTATTTTAGACACCAAAAATCCAAGTTGAATCTTTTCACAGGGTGCTCAGCCAGCCCATATGATTATTTTCAAGATGCAGATTTGGAGAGGCCAAATGGAAGCAACAACAAAATGAGCTTAGTACCTCATTTGTGAAACTGAGACCTAATATAGTCTATTAAAGGTCTGGATCATACAGCTTAATCAGTACTTGGCAAAGACATTTTTGATAAAGGACAATTTATTACAGATCCTGTCTGTGATAGTCTGCACTTTGCTTAGATTCCTCTTTGCTGTCGGCAAGCTCTGCACAGTCAAGATGACAAGCTCTACACCAGACGATTATTCCAGAGATGTGGTTTTCTGACTAAGTAATAACGTTAAGTCAAGTAGGTTGAGCCTTATTATGAAACCAATGCTGTCATACAAGGCTGCCATACACCCAGCAGGTATGAACTGCTGCTGTTTGCCTTTATATTCTATTTTGCCCTTATTATTCTATTTTTGCAGAGGCAACACAAGGGAAAACTAGCCACTACATTCACTTTATTCACTGTGAATCACCATATGTCAAATAACCCTGAAGTAGTGAGGGGGCTGTACACGACCAGGCTACCTTGCAGCACTAGTAGTTGGCTTTCACAATATTGATATGGGCAATATTCTATTATGCCACCAGTGGGCTCCTTTCAGGAGGAGGGATTGTGGAGAGCAGTCGCTTGACATCATTCACATCATAGCATTCCATGGCTGAATATCAAATAAACGCAGCCTGCCTTTCACGGGACATGGGCAAGCTGCCCAGACAAGCTCAGCATGAAGAGATGAGGAGTGAAGAAGTAAGGGGATATGTTGACAACCAAGCCGAGATGTGGGCTGCCCCAAGACAACTCCAAGTCTTGCTTTCCTCTTGAATAACAATAAGGTTATGATTTACCACTTCCAAATGAGTTTCTGGCGATATGGGTTTAAGTCCCATCACATTCCCTCTCCCCACACTCGCAAGTTTGTAATTAGCACTTGCTAGGCAAAACTTGACCAGCATAGAGGCTGTTTCCACAGAGGGATACTACTAAGAGAGTCCTACGTGAAAAAAGGAAGAGTCACTTGAAAGAGCTCCTGAAAATGAAGACAGAATTTGGACTCTGACCTGCTCAGACGAGGCTTTGCTCTACCCACTCCAGCACGCAGAGCTATTTGCTTGCAGCAGGACTCCAGCCAGCTGGGGAGGCTTCAACATCCTACGAGAACTTGCAGAGAAACAAACTGTCATTTCACCAAGGGTCTGTTTTTAAGCAGCCTGTGGATGCTGTTTGCCTCAGTATGTTAAATGATCACAGCCAAATCTGAAAATATCCTAGAGTAATGGCATCTATGAAACACCCCATTAACTTAACTGTTTGAAGGTAACAAGTTATCTACCAAATAACTTGTATTGCTAAAGTATCTCCCATTCTTCTTTAGACCTGAATTAATGACTATCAATTAATCAAGTTCCACCGAGTTTCTTTATGCATTATTACACTTCTACCAATGTATTTCATCATTATTGATACTGCAGTTCCAACTTCTGACATTACTGATGAACAGTACGAATGTTTCCAAAGATTTCTTGGTGAGTCTGCAGTTTTAGCCCTAATGACTTCCAAATGGTATTGAAACCAGTATGCCAAAATAAGAGGAAAATTCAAGTTATCAAGATCTGCCAGACATAAGGCAATAGGCTATGACCACTGCTTGCCATCACCTGTGATGGAACCTTCCCCTTGTAAATGAAAACCTATCCCTTTATAAGGCCAAGAATGACAATGATGTATCAGCCTATATCTAACAAACTATTGAAGCAATTTATTTTAACAACATGATCATCTAGAAACATCACTTAGCTTTAGATCAAACTAACCCTACAAACTGTAACAAAATTAATTTGAATCATTTGGCTGATACAGAAGTCTTAGGATGAACAGCCACTACATCAGCATGCTCAGTGCCAAGAGCACTGTGTAGACGTGCCCCAGGAAGAAGAGTCCAGTCCATCCAAAACAAGCCAAGTTTATGTCATGACTCAGTCAGCAGTATTTAAGCCTCACGACTCCTCTTATATGCAATTCCGATGAAGGAACAGTTGGCAGAACTAAAGAAAAACCTTTCAAGTGTCAGAGCAAGCTCAGAAACTTCACTCAGTTGAGAAGTAGATTAACACAGGTGAAGGAAAAACATGGTAGAAAAACCATTGCAGGGAGCTATAACTTGTCACAACACTGAGTTTGAATGGAATTTATTCCTTTACCCAAAGAGTCATTCTCCCTAGGCTACAGATGACCACAAGGCCATGGATGGATGGATGCTTTGTGAATTCATCCATCTTCTTTATTCATCCAACAGTTTTACAGAAAGATGGTTGAAGAATTGTCTTGTCAAAAACCTTCTTGTAATTTTAAGCCAATATTTATCTAGAGCTAGTTTCTAGCCCTATGTTCTACAGCTTACGCCTTCTTTTCTCAAGTACTTACAAACAGCATCAGTTTATTCTGCTCAAAACCCAATAAGGAGCTTTGTGGCAACGGGTTACCCTAACCTCATCAGACATCTGGAGGAGGACGAGGGGAAGCCTGGCATGGAGTGAATAAGAGATGTTGCAAGGTTTCCCGCACGCCTTGCTGCCACTGCTCGTCTTTCATCCTTCTTAAGGTAAAAGGTTGGCTCCCCTGCAACCACTTTTCTCATTCTATATATAAATAAGGGAAAGAGGTGGGCGATAGAGACTCCTGTAGTATCATCAAATCTGTACCAAAAAACAACTTCAATACTTTGTACTCGCCCCCATCCTCAAAAAAATACCCCCACACAAATGCATTCGTTCATAAGTCCTACCATTAGAAAAAAATTTCCCTTAAATTTTCAAGCAACTTTAGCACAGTATAACCAGCATTAGTCATAATGGTATCATACATGATACCACATCAACAACTCATACTCAATAAACAAAAACCAGCCTAAACCCACTAACCTGTACATGCAGAAGCACATAGCCCTAGCCTTTTCAAAACAGGTAGGTTGTAAGGATATAGATTTCAAACTTATGTATAGAGAAGCAACGGATGGGAAAAAAAGGCTGCTGGCACTGCACAGGGTTTAATATTCACACAGGAATATCATGGGGAGTGGGGGAAAAAAGAAGTCAAAGGGATTCAATTAACCCTAAACTTTCATGATTAATCCATCCTTGAAACTCCAGGCACACTGGGAAAGCTTTCCAGAACGAGGAAAGAGGACAGCTCTACTACACAGAAGTATTTCCTTCTCTCCTGGTCTATTTGTAATTTGCCATTTGTGGCTACTTTTTGCACACTCACCCATCCCTCTCCTGATAAGCACAGAAGGCAAAATAACAAGCTTGCTTTAAATAAACACAACTAGGAGATACTTGACATTAAGTAACTGCATTGAGATCTTGATATGGCCAGTTTAAAACAACAGAAATTGAGGAACCGATGATAAATTTGCAGTACAGCTGTTGAGTGAAGGAGCTCTTATGTTACTGTTGAGCTACAATTCCTGCTATGCCCTTGCATGACCTTGTTATTTATATTCCCATTCTTCCCCATCCCACTGTTACCAGGACACTGCTCCAGGTTCTCCACCAGCCTTTGCAACCCCTTTCCTCCCACTTCCCTGCCCACTGCACAGCAATAATTGTCCACAGAGACAAGAGTTCAGCTTCACAAAACAACTGGGAGCATCACGGCACAGATAGAGACGAACAGCTTGGGACCCCCCACTAACAGTAAAGGAAAATGGAATCAAGGAAAACTTAGGAGCTGGCAGACATAACTGCATTTTCTTAAGGCAGATAAGATCTTAGCAAAATTCATAAGCACTGGAAACACTTCTGTACTGCATGTTTGAAACCTCAGTTTTGCTTGCTGTGATTAAAGAATCCACAAAAAAATAATAAAAAAATCTTATCTTGCCTAATTTTGACTAAGCAGGATAAAGCTTCAAAGGCGCAAGGATTGCCATCTACTAGTACCTGCCTTAAAACAAAAGTGCAGATGCTCATGAGACCCTGGGTCTCCAGATTGGCTTTCCCCTGCTACAAGACAATTGTTCCAATCCCATGGGAGTTGATCACATTAAAACACAATCCGGAAGCAAGGAAAATCTCCCAAAGCAGGAATATGACAGCTTGCCAGAAATGCTAAAGATCTGCTTTCAACAACTATGGGTGGTCTAACATGTTGACTTTGGAAACTGGCAAATAAAACTTGAATCTAACAGCTGTAAAATCTCCATTTTGTGAACTATTTATGAGCCATTTTCACCAAATTTCACTGCAGAAATTCTTGAATGAAGACAGAGAACGCCCAGATGTGAAAATTAACATAGAATGAGAATGAAGGGCAAGTAGAAGCAATTATTATTGCTGCCTCAGCAAATACACATAACCAGTTCAAGTTCAACATGACTTTTCCTTTGACATACAATCCAGCCACTTAGCATCCCATACAGATAAGCCAGATGAAGAGTCATGATTCAGTTTGTTTCTTACAGTGGTGCCTTCAATTTTTTCTACTCTAATCCCATTTTCACAACTGCAGAAAGAGCTGACAGTTTTACTCAGTTCAGAATGTAGTAAATGGCTTGATCGCTTACTACACCTTAATTTTGCAGTGCTAGCTTTCCAGTAACTACCGGCTGTTGCTTTCAGGCTGTAGAAGAGGTGATTTTTGTCAGAGAACAGCGCTATGACCTCATCGTTGGAAGATGAACTCTCATTGTTTAAGTTACTGGCAGCCTTTCACTAAATGGAAGGCCCAAGATAAGTTCTCAACAGATTTTTCCATTCAGGCAGACATCCATATCTTTATCTTGTTTTGTCTTAGAATTTGTTAGTCTGTGGTTCACCTTTTGGCTCTTACACCTTTTATAGCTTGAGAAAATGCTCACCATTCAGGACTCAAATAATTGAAAACCCTTAGATGAAAAGACTGCACTCCCTTGAGATCAACTCGAGATCTCTATCAGAGTCAGTAAAAAAAGTATTGGCAATGTAGTGAAATGTAACGAGCAGACAGTTAATCCTATTGGGAAAAAGTCAGCACCACTGTATCCTTAATAAATGTGGAATGGATTCTAGAAAGAAGATGCACATAAACCAGCATGCCCAGGAAGAGCTATGCAGAAATAACAGCTTAAAGCAGCACTGTGCACTGGCTAATTACCCTTCGTGGCAGCACTAGAGTCAGTCGGGGTAACTGCCTTCTGACTCAGCTGTGTTTCCTCTTGTCCAGGAAATTAAGCTAGTCCTAACCAAACGCAGACAGCATTACCAAAGCCAAAGCCGAGGGGACAACTCAGGGGGATTTAGAAAGAGCTCCACATCAGCTGCTGTAAAGGCTCCAGGATGTTTATGGAGCCCTTAAAAGTTATATTTTAATCCAGCAATTAGAACACAAAAATCAGCAAACGAAAAGATAATTCTAGTACCAACAAGTTGTGTTTTAGTTCAAGTTTCTGCCAGAATGAAATAAGACTCCAACACTGGTAATTTTCCCAGTATAATCAACATGCCGAGGCTTCTGCTAGCAAAATGATAAGAAATGTACAGCCTTGCTATTCTCCTACTAGGAAAACATTTTCTACTGCAGTGAATATTAGGAAATGCATAAGAAATCTCATTCAGGGAGAATTATTTTGGTAGATCACGAAACACTTATATCAGTACATATATCTGTTTAAGAACTTTAATGTTCAAAATGAAATGACAACAAGTGTATTTCTATTCCATGGCGCATTATCAGTATTGCTTACAAAAAGGTTTTAGGCCAGCCTGCAGTCCCAGGGCTTAGCTAAACACCAAGTTCAGCAAGCTTAAATACCACTCCTACACTTCTCCGTGGGCTAGAAGACTGAGATGGGCATTAGCAAAAAAAAAAAAAAGTATCCATAACAATAATAATAATTTTTGAACTTTCATGAAGACCAAAATAACACTTTCCTCCTGGGTCTTTTAGAAAGATTAAATTCAGAATAAGTAATTTTAAATGCATGACCCAAACAGTCACTTGGCCATGAAATGTCCCATTTTGCAAGTGTCTAGGAATGTCTCTGTTCAGCTGACCAGCTAAATGGCACAAGGTAAGTGTCATATCTTCTATTTTTATTACTTGTAACAAAACACTAGAAAAGAGCCCAGTGAAATAGGAAGGTGATAAAACAAGGGGAAGGGAAGGAAAAAGAAAAGAAAAGAAAAAAAGCAAAATAAAAGCTAAAATGCCAAAGTTAATAGTTCTTCTCTTATTTTTTTTTCAAAAGCAAAAATCTGAGCATATCATGACACCTGTTTAAGAATACAAGAGTCCTAACTTACATTTTGTTGATTTTGTACAACTTCAAGTAAAAAATTATGGTGAAAATTGACCTAAGTTGCCAGATTTTAAGCATCATCTTCACATAACTTATTTTTCTTTCCCATGGAATAGCTGAAAGCTTATATCACGTCAAAAACGAACAGAAAAAACACGCACTCAGCATTTCCCAAAGCTGTTAAGTGGTGACTGAATGGTCTTAGCGGTATTTTCAAGTTTTGACTACACACTAGAGAATAGCTGATGAAGGATTCATTCAATAAGTAGAAAACTCAAAAAGGTCAGAGTTAGCTCAAAAAAAAAAAAAAAAAAAAAATCCTGAGCATCTTATTTCCAAATGACTCTGAGCCCACAGGTAATGGGCTTTGGGTACTGTTAAGGTAAACTTGTACAGCTCTGTTGGGCAATCCTCTCTAATTCTTCCCAACCAAAATCCTGAGTTTTCTTCACCAACAGCTGTTCAGCAGCCCCTTCAATGAGAAGTCTCTTCTCTGAGGGAATTTGAGCCATTGAAAAATCAGGAAAGAGCAGAACAGTTGCACCCAAAGAAACTGGCTAGAATATAGGCAGCTGAACCCAACGTCCTCTAACATACTGCTTACAGATTAATCGCATAAATCCTAAAATATACCATACACACCAGAGCTCTCCTTACACAGCAATACTTATATATGGCTTCAAAGATGAGTGTAAATAAGAAAAAAACATTTACTTTACTAATTTAATTTCACTATTCTCTGCATTGGATTTATAGACTTCCACTGATGAAAAGTCTACCTCAGTGTTAAAGTAGCTATTAGTAAAAACAGATCCGCTATTAGTAAAAAAAACTGGATGTTTATTTATTTAAAAACACAAGAAGGGGGGACTTCCTGGACACAGTTCACCGATGGCATTGATGACAAAAGTTTAAACACTACTTGGCTTGTCAGAAGCTTAGATACTACCAGGCTTGATAAGCTAAACCTGACGCTTTGCTTCCTCCACTTGTTAATGGCAAAACCCAGGCAGGCAGTGAAACAAGGGGCTGTATATGTTCTGAATGCCAGTACGAATAAACAGGCCATCTATGGGCAGGGGGGAAAATAGAGCAGATGGACCCCCAGACTAGTAGTTACTTGGAAAAAAGTTTGTTTTAAGGGTGTTTTAAGAAAGATGAAGTGAGGGGTGGGTTTTTTGCACATGGGTATCTGCACTTATTATTGCTAACAGAATGTTCATGTGCCTCACAAAGATAAAACCAGATTTCTTTTAGTGGTAGCTGTCTTGAGCTTCAGATCCACTAGCAGGAAGAAACAGCGCTGGCATGAGAAATCCTTAACATGTAGCATATATATGATGACACATCATAACTGAACAACACTTCCAATCCATGAATATTCAGAGAGCTAGAAAGAAAACCCAATACATCCTCAACAGCACATGCCCCGTAACATAGCAGTTAGGCATTCCCTTCACAACTATTAGCTGCAATATGCTCAGATGTACCAGGCAAATTCAGTTGTGGAGAAAACAGAGTTCTTGCCTGCAGCAAGTCTAAAGAGTCTCTCTTCCACATGGAGGAAGCACAAATAAGTCAATCTGGAACACCACTTAGCAAAAGAGACTATATTGATACTGAAGAAACTTATTCCACAGAATAACAGAAAACTCCAGAAGTGTTAGACAGCTTAGAAAACCTGAAACTGAACAGTTTGTTTTTGTTTAAGTAGGTGGGTTTTAATCAGGATTTAATCCTTAACAAGTATTTTTAAAATTAAGCTTTCTTCATGTTATCCAGGAAATGAAGACGCACAAATACTTAAGAATTTTGCTTTTTATAAGTTACCCATATTTTCCATGCAGTTTGAATGAACAGGTTTGTTCCAATGCAAATGGGATCCCTCAAGACCTTCTAGACTGGGCCAAGGAGTGGAGCAAGAAAGCAAGTGCCACTCGATTCCGTAAGGGTTGTACAATTAAGGTATGTGGGAGATGAGGGAAAACTGCTTTCAACAACACTAAGTAAACAACTTAAACCTTGGCACACTGAAAAGAACAAGTAATTAGTTTATTATAGTAGCTCTGATAAACAGTGAATATACTTTTGATTTTCTTGAAGCCTTGCCATACACCAAAACATCATCCTCTGCTCACTAAAAATGAAATTACCAGCAATAGCTAAGCATTCAACCTTGAAAGACAATAAGCTTCTCTCCCTAACATTGTATATTGAGTGTTATCAATGATCTATCCAAACTCTTAGGCATGAATATAAGAGAAAAAAGGCAGGTACAGCAGTACTAGCAGTAAAATCTCCAAATAAAAGGGAAATTCCCAATCAATGTATTAAAGAAAGAAAACCTTAAGTTAAAATTCATGTCCAGAAGAGCAAAATATCCTACTGGCCACTAAATAGCATCCTGTCAAAAAGGACAAGACCAGGAAAATCAGAAATAGATACAGCATTTAGAATTACGAAGTGCATCTTTCTCCAAAGAGCTTCTTACTCTTCGCTTCTTGTTTTTCCCATGGACCAACAATCCCTCTCTGCCAAGGGAGCATTTTTGTAACTCAAGCAAGCAGTTCTTGCAGACATAGCCAGTCTCAATAACATCTCCTGCACGTCGTCAGCTTCTCAGGACACACAGTTGCATTAATTAAAAATGTTGTGGGCCTGCTCTATGGTCTCTTCCATTCCTATGTCTTTTTTCTATTAGATGTCCATATTCCTTGCACCATCTGTTCCCTGTATCTCCCTAGAAGAGCTGCTTTCTCTTTCAGGCCTTCAGGCTCATGCTGATAGTATTTACTAGCTTCTTAAACAAATCTGATTATGCTCTGTATACTTATTTTTGCTATGGATTTTTGCAGTGGATTTTGGGGAACTGCAAAGTGTCATTCAATTGCACACCAAAGTGCCCAAGTGTGGCTGCGTGGGGTTACATAAACACCATTAAAGCTGAACCCACAGCTACACGGCTGCCTGTATAATTTTGCTTTTAATATAGGCCCACCTTTGGATCTCTCAACAAGAAATGCATTAAGCAATCCCGGCATCTACAAACATATTTAACACAAGTTTACGATTTCCTTTTACTTTGCTTGCTTAACTCATTACATCAGGGAATATGGCACACCATCAATATCTGCAATATGGATTCAATATAGGCACAGCCAGTTTTGCAGCTTTAAGCTGCATCACCCCTAGAGAACAAGCCACATACCTTGAAACCTAAAACCAGACAGAGTTAACAAAGACATAAAAACTTATAATAGGTTTAAAGCTTGACAATTTCTATAAACACATGCTGTAGCAATGATGTCAGTACTACAGCTGTCCAAAACACAAATGCAAATCTGAGCTTCAGAAACGACCAGAAAACAACATAAAAATATGGTAACTTTTATAAGAAAGAAAAAACTCACACATTTAGAAGAATATGAACTGCTTTTTAATCTAGGATCTAAAACTTTGGTTTCTAACTCGCTTACATGCAGCTGCTTTGTTTGGGCAAATTCATGTGGTATCTCCTCAATTTCTCCACCTTGACTGTCTTGTTTTCTGAAAATAGGATTGATCCTGACAAACTGCTATTCCGGAGCATTCAGAAGAGTGCAGAATGAATATACATGTGGCCCACCATTCAGCTAGTTCTGAGGAAAACCTATAAAAATGGGTACTCCCGGCTTTAAGATCCCTCTGCAGAAGGCAAACCAGAAAAGTTATATCACAGCAATATCTTTCTACAGTGAAACAAAACAGGGTATAGATAACGACTAACATTTAAGCACTGGGGAGCTCCATAGTTTATGGTCCTCAGGAGAGTCATTAACATAAAGGAAGAGGAATCATAAAATTTCTGAAACTCTTCCCAGACCAAGAGGTTGGGAGGCTTTTAACAAAGTCTAACAAAAAAATAATCACTATTTATTGGTCAAAACCGCAAATGGAAAACCTGTTAATACGTTCCCATTCAGGTCAGTTTAAATACTTCTTCTCCAACTTTATCACAATTGTTATCATTACTTCAGAAAACAGCAACTTGAAATGCTGCCTTTTTCACTGCAAGGTAGTGCTACACAAACAAACAAAATGGCAAAGAAATGGCTGGTTCCAAGATGTCTGTGACAGGAAATACAAACACTGTGTGAACCTCTATGTGCATTTTTATGCAGTGCATAACAGTTAACTGCCTCCGTTGCAACCACTGTACCTCTTTAGCAATGGGTGAATTTGTTAGATGTGAGAAATGACCTTACAATACAAAAAAAAATTCTTTCCGAGTGTAAATGCACCATTTTTTTTCTCAGAAGTACACAGTTTTATAGCCAAAAACTACAGCATAACTGTCTAAACACTGTATTTGTTTTCCAGGATGCTTTTCATATAGAAAAATAGCTTTTAGATAGACGTATATTTAAGAAAAATATGACTACTGTGATTGACCATGTCTAGAAAGTCCCTAACATTAGGCTATGCAGTTTTCTGATCTAGGCAACTGCTTCCATTTTTACACTCTAACTTATACGGCCTTCCCCAGCCAACATACCCCCGCTTTACCTCTGGTATTTTGCCACATTAAATGACAAAGGGGGTCACCACCACCTTCCTGAGGTAATAAAGGCATTTAACATGTGTAAATCCGGCTTGGGTTTCTACACAGCACAGAGTAAATAGCCAAGTGCTGTGGAGGCTGCAAAGGCTCCATCCTCATACAGCAGCCCACACCCCGTCAGCAAAGAGGTTTTACTGCTGGACATCTCGAAATTTAGAAAATTTAGATAGTTTGAGAGCTGTAGACTTGAGGACACCTAAGGGGGCACGAGCCACTCTGTTATAGTAGTTTCATGATCCACTAAGGAGACTCTGGGGAAAATTTTCACAAACTTGACCTTCTCTTCAACCCTATTAGGCAAGTTTATTCAAAGACAGGACAATTTACCTCCCAAACGTGACACTGCAATTCATTTATCCAACAAAACTCTAAGCATCTACAAATTTATGGTAAAAATGGGTTTAAGAAAATAATCAAGTCTTCTTTGACAACATATAATCTAGACAAAGTAACGTTTGAAAAAGAGTTGAACAACTTGCTCCTCTGCAGACATGAGCTGAAGCATCAGTGCAATTCAGTGACTGAACTTAGGAGACAGCTCCTGTCCCAAATGAAAGAGCAATTCTACCTTTTAATGAAGCAGGGAAAAAAGGAAAAAAAAAAAAAAAGACATAAGCTATCCAAAAGTCACAGTGACACTGCATTTTTACTGAAACTAAAGAGCATGAGTCTTGCATATCATCTTTGAGAGGAGGAAATCAGATGGTTCCTGGAACAAATATGAGGTAGAGAGATACAGCTTCTCACTGCGACCTTTTTTACCTACTAGAAAGAAGAACAAGGCAAGGTGGCAGATTTACATTTCACTGCAACCAAGTTGCAATACATATTCTGTAAAGAAAGACCTATGAATCAATCAAATTGCCTCATTTACAACTATTTGACAATAGCTATGAGGCAGATTACTAAAGGCAACATTTTCCAGATGAAACAGTCCTCTAATTAAGCATAGAGTATTTTTTTTTGTTCCTTTTTCAGAAAAGACTGCTGTGAGGCAAGACAATGGAAATGGCACCATCTGCTAATAATCCAATTAGAGAATTTCAAAGCAATAGCTAAAAAAGCTAGCTGTTAGTGATTTATTTTTCTAAACATACTTTTCAATTACACCAAATGGAGGTCCACATTCTAATTACATTCCCCTTGGAAACTACAGAAATTCGTGGGATCAAGGAGAAGTCACATGGTGGGGTAATGCAAAACACAAGCTTTTCCCACCGATATTTTTGTCTCCAGTTGCGACAAAACACATCTATGACTTAAGCACTTTCTGCTCACCAATTCTTTTGTGATCTTTTGTGATATCCAACAGTGAAACACATCTCGCACATCACTTTTAAAAGAATCTTCTCAGGAAGGAGCCCGGATAAGAAGCCTTCTCTGCCGGCTTGTTTAATGCACAAAGATGATGCTCACTTGTCTACTGTGACTAAATGCTCTCAGGGTTTAGGAAACAACTACTGCTTATCATTCAGTTAATCTTAGTCAAAGAGAGAGCAGAACTTGGCCAACATTGTTTAGGCAGGTTAAGCATCAGTGACAAACAGCCAGCTGGCCCTCAGCCTCCTGCTGAAGACAGGCAAATTCAAGAGAGCCAGTAAGTCACACACATGACTGAAGTCTTCAGACAACACTGACAGCGCTGGGAAAACAGCCCTGTCATCTTTACAGGACAGGCACAAATAAAGTGACTTGCTCAAGGCCTCACAAGAAAGACAAAGTTGAAAAAAGTACAGGATTAAATGTGTATCCTGATCTATTAAGGCGCGCCGCTTCTAATGCCTTCCAGTCTGCTACATGAATAGATGCAGCCACAGCTGGCACAGAAAATACAACTGCAAGGTTTGGAATTGCCCAGGATTAGAAACAGCCCATACTGATGAGATGTCTGCTAAATGTAGCTCGGAGTTCTCATTCTACCTTCAAATCGTCTCATGCATCTTTTCAAGCCTGTCCCACAACAGTCTGAAGGAATCTGGTCACAGACCTATGCAGATAGCTACCAACCTCAACAGATACAACTGAAAAGTTCATGTGAACATTTTTATTTAGTTCCCAAACGAGCATTTTCCACTCTTCAATAAATACACTATATTTCATTGCTCAAGAGCATAGGAAGAGAACACATTGATGGGGATGAAAATGGTTCAATTTTTTTTCCCCATCATGTAACTACTTCAACAACTGATCCTTTCAGCTATACACAGGACAATACACACACGTATTCCTGTATATCTATATGAATACAGATATTAACTCCTGTTAAACAATAATATTTACACAACCACAAGCTTCATCTACATGTAAAGAAGAAATAAAGATGACAGTTCATAGAAAGCACACAGCAGAATAAAGACATCACTATCAGTGATTTAGGTAGGTTAACTGTACAGCAAATTCTTTCTGTTTTCCTGCAGTCTTAGTCCTAGTCCTAGTGTTGTATTTCTTTTCAATAACTAAATAAATACTATTGAATAAAGAATACACACTTAATTTTTTTCACTGTTAAAACATCGTTACCAAATAGAGGATGCAGTTCTAAGATATTCAATACAGAGAATCAAGTTGAAAAAATTGCCAGTTACTCAAAGCTTCAGAATTCATCCCATCACCAATTCATTGGAAAGCAGCATAATTAACATTGGAATCAGTTCCATCCTAACTATTTGAGTGCATTTTCTATCCTCTAAAATTAGAAAAGGGAATACAGAAAATTACCACTTAATTGCAAATTTACCTGTAGTTTGCCAACTAAAATGAATTGTTCAAATGAACCCTGGAGCTGAGGTCTGTTGAGAACTACTTTCTCAGGAGGTTTCCTACTGGAGAGGATTTCTGAAGATATCCATTTGGGCAATTGAGGAATACAGACAGGAACTTATCTACTAGCTGGAAGTAGAGAGATCTGTCAGAAGGAATTAGAGCTAATGACTAGGACAATAACCTAAAACCCCCTCAGTAAGAGCAATAAGCAGCACAGCTGCCCCATCCCATATGCAGGTCAGCTAGCACTGCAGATGCTGGTAACCAGGATTCCTCACCACAGTTTTCTATTGGCACAGCTTCAGTATGATGCTACATAAAGTGTGAAATAATTAGATCTGGCTTTCGGTTACACTGGTTCCAAAGGAACCAGCAGAATGCACCATGGCATCCTGTTTTAATCAAGGAGTATGTCTTCCAAGACAGAGAGGTTTTGATCCAAAGGTGATTTTATGGGGGGCGGGAGAAAAAAAAAAAAAGGAAAAAGAAAAGATCTGTTAAAAGAGGTATTTGTCTGGAAAAACTTCAATAGCTGCATGTTCTCCTGTGGCCAGCAGCTGCCAAGCTGTGAATCACATGTCCACCATAAGTGAGATAGGCTCAATTCCTGATCTTTTCCTCTCACTTCTGTCAGACAAATGATACATTCCTCCAGATAAACTACATCAGGTCAAAACAAAAGCTCAAAACTTTACTGAATGCCTCAGCTAAAGCTCAACACGGCTTCATTAGGCCTTCTGATGCAAGCTGCTGCTGAAGTGACATCCTACAAGACCCTGAACACCTTCATGGTGGCATTAGATAGCCCTGGAAACAAGAAGGTTGCAAGAAAGGCAGCAACTTTAGTTGACATTTCTGCCTTGCACTAACCAGGATGAGAGCAGCATCCAGCTCGGTGGGACCACAGCACAGATGTTTCAAAACAATTTCCAACTTTACTATTTTGTCTTTTTAAACTCTTGTAACAACTAAGAAAAATAAATCATCAGTAGAGTTTTTCTTTCCTAACCAGTTATATCAAGTCTCAAAATGTATAGTACGCTTTAAAAATAATTATTACAACTAATATGAGGAGCACCAGAAGCCTCATTCATCTCTGCACTGTGTATTAAACTAAAGGGCATTAGTCAAGACAGACGAGATAAACATTTAATACACTTCTTTTCACTGCATTTGGAAGAACTGTAACACATGCAGACACAGCAGTTTTTGACTTCTTTTATTAAAAAAAGGCGATACCTTACCTCTCTTTAATCCGCATTACACCATTTCAGACACAGAGCTACCTGTTCATTTCCTGGATTTTAGTTTTTGAGTTTGAAGAGTTGAGTAGTTAAGTATTTTCATGCAAAATTGAACTGCAAAGTGCCTGCTGAGGCTGGCACCATCAGAGGGTCAGGAAAGTCACCCTAGCTATAAAAGAAACCACTTCTACCAAAACAAAGTGCTCCAGAAATACCTCATTTAACTTGCCAAACCCTTTAAGAGCAACAAGCTCACCAAAACGACCCATTTTGCCCGAGCACTGTGGACACGGTGCCAGCAGCGCAGTGTGCGGCAGCTGCTGAGGACAGACCCAAGGCCACGCGGGTCAGCGCTGCACAACCACCCAGCCCAAATGCACGGGGCAACAGGAAAACCTCAAGGGCCCCTCCACAAACCAGCTCTCTGGTTTTGTCCTGCACAGAAAGGCTTCAGGCTTCTTGAAACTTATAAAGCTAAAAGAAAATCTTCTGGGGTTTATTACTCCTCCAGCACTGCTGACTATGCAAAAATTGAGAGCAACACTGCTTTCCGCTCCACTCACCCCTAGTGCTTGCAATGAGGCGGAGCAGCTTTGCTGATAATTTAAAAGCAAAGAAAATTTAGAATTTAAGCATAAGGGACTTGGTTTTTGGGTTTGGTTCTCTTTTTAAAAAAACTTAAGGTGTTTCACAGCAGCTTTACAGCTGTATCACGTAAAATCCAAGGCTATCAAACCCATACCCTGTATCTAACAGAGCTGAATAGTGGCTGCCTAGAATCTTTAGCATGAGAATGTTCATGTAGTTAAAATAGTGCAGGCTTTTCAAAACTAGCTTTACACAGATTAATTAAAGGTCAGAACAGAACCGAAGCACAGCGTAGGCCCATCTCCTGGGGAACGGTAGGTGTAAACATCTCAGCTCAGGTGCAAACATCTCCTGAGCTCCACCAGCTCCTTGTCTGATAATTTATCTTTGTTGTATAACAAGCCACAAAGTATTCTGGAATTACTTCCAAATATCCCTGCAATGCTAAGTAACAAACATGTTTATTACATCAAAATTACAGGCATTTGCTCATTAAGTTACTTCCTGTATCTTTCCTATTCACATGTCTTAGATTCAAGCTTAACAAAATTTTTTGCTCCTATCACTTGCTGAACTTGCTTTGAGTATAAAACAGCATTAGAAGCATGAGAAAACTTTTATTCCTGTATTCCTTTGCACATGCAAAAATGAAGTGCTAATCTGTATCCTGCATGAAGGGTTAATTTGTTAACCTAAATGTCAAAGTGGCTCAAGAGAAAAAAAAGGGCTCCCTACTTCTGCACATACCTGTCACTATGATACCCGTCACTCCCAGCACCCGCAGGAGGGATTATTTTGATTCTTTTCCAGAGGCCAAGCACAGGCAACATATCCAATTGGTCGTAAGGTTGATTTGCTGAGGTTACTAACTCCAGACCGCGGTCTATATGCCATGACAAGCATTCATTTATAATCTACTCATTTCATAGCATTCAAGGCCTCCCAGGGTAACCTGCAGCAGTCTCCACTTCTATACATGCCAGTGCATGAAGCAGCTAATGAGGAAAAACATGAGCAGGGGAAGACACAGAGATCTGCTATGGAACTACCTGTACAAACAAGAAGTGGGCATATAAAAAGGGCAAATACCTAAGATCAATCTTGTGTTACTTAGGACTACAGAAATTCTCTGCAAACTAAACACTCTCCTACTTGTATCTGTGCTTAATATATCACTGAGAAAGTCCAATCCTGTATCAGCCTAAGAAAACGGCTTCTTCGTTTTGTTTCCCTAACCTGATCACAAAGGTTCAAGCAGAACATGAACCTGGAATAGACAGACCTGATCACTGCATTTGGAGATATTTAGACCTCAGACCTGAACAGCTATTCAAGGAATGCAGCTCAAACCTAATGAGCTACAGATGAACTCAGCAGGAAAGTTGTGAAATCCAAGCTAAATGCAAAACCTTAAGGTATGCTAAAATAATCACTGTTAGATATACACTAAAGATACCAAATTTTAAAAGCATTTTTCTTTCCAAGCAGTATAGAGGGATTGTCTTTTTGCACTAGACTGTTACTGTCAGTCTTGTGCCATCTGTACTCAGCCCTTCCTTGTGTCTGTACCACGACCATCAAAAAGGACTTCAACTGCATACTGCAGTTTAAAAATTGCCTTGCTCAATGCGATCCATCAGCTACCTATTTACCTGGCTTTCTATTAAAAGAAAAGAAAAATCTCTTTCAAGCAGTTTATCTTGAATAACATCACACCTACCTACATTATAGTAAATAAACCACTTATCACTTTAATGAAGCATTGAAACTTTCAGGTATTATCTCTTACAGTTTGGATAGATTCTTTCACGCAGAAATAAGAATTTGGCAGCCAGCTGCCCTAACTTGAGCAGTTAAATACCATGATCCTCAATACATAAACACTACCAGAGGGATATCTGACTATCTACTGGCAATTAGCATTGAAAGAATGTCAGGGAATAACTGATAGTGAGCTGTTAAATCTGAACGCGGACGTGTATTACTTAAGCCTTCAGCAATATGTTGAAAAGAATCATCCCGTACTGTAAATCACGCCAGTTCCATTCAGCAAAGTCCTTTTTTTTTCAGTGGCTGCCAGATAATATTACCATGGCCAAGACAGAAGACAGAATTGTAACTCATCCAAGGTTGTTTTCAGAGACTAACAACAACAGTCCACAAAACAGCTACTGTACTCGTCTTTCTGTAGCCCATGGACACAAAGGCACCTCCCAGCATGGATACAGAGAAAGAGCAATATTTATAAACTCTTAATTCACAGTTACAAAGTTGGGAACTTTCTCTAAACCAGCCTCTGGAGGAGCCTTTCCGCACGCTGTGTTTCGATGGAGCCCAGCAGGACAGTTGTCACACGCAGCATTCTGGCAAGGATGTTTCTTTGGATAAACTCAGTTAAACTAACTATGCTCTGTGCACACTCTCTCAAGGTGAGATTCTGGAGCAGTAGAAGTATTGGGAATTTTAGCAGCAAAACATTTTATTCCCATTTCTCTTGGGCAGGGAGGACCAAGACTATTTCCCTTACGCAGGCACTAATGATGCAGTGAAACAAACTAACTTAAACTCGGTGTTTTGTTCCAAGCGCAAGGGGCAGCATCCACTTGCACATGCCCCTCCAGTGCTTTTTCTGGCACCGTCCCTCTGAGGTGTGCTACATTCGAAAGGCCTAGGCAAACATTTTTGAAGTTAGCCCTGCCTTGTTTGCTTACAAGTTTTACTTTTTTTTTCATGCCAATGGTAGAAAGGTGATCTTCATTTTAATAGTTCCAAACAGATTATGAATTCATTTTCCACAGACTATAATACAAAAAAAAAAAAAAAAAAAAGCCCACACCACAACCTAGATCTTAGGACATGATGAACTTAAAAATTTGCTATGAGCTACTTCAATAAGCTTTGAGAAATATGTCATAATTTGGTAGTCAAAACCTGTGTGCTGTTCTATATCTAAAAACCAAACAGACACTTGACCTTGAAAATTAAAGAATCATGATATCAAAGCAATATAAAAAAATTCCAAATAATCAAGTACCAACTAATAGAAAAAGACTTCTGTGGTAGTTAGCAGTAAGCAAAGCAATTAAAACACAGTGATAAATTCATTCTACACTGGAGTAGAAATGCTAAAATTTCCAATTTCATTTTCTTGCTGCATCTTTCAGGAAAAGAAGGGACATTGGCACAGAGCACGTGTTCCAGCCCCAAGGCAGCACAGCTCCACGCCCTGCACAGCTATGGAGAGGCTGTTCTTAGGTTGGTCCTGGCAGGAGCAACACAGCCCATTGCAGCAGCCCCCAGACAGGGCGACTCCCACGGGGCCATCTCAGCAGCACCATGTGGCACCCGCGGTCTGGGCCAAGAGCCCACGCGTGGTCCCTGCCCAGGGCACACTGGAGTCCCTGCCCCTTCTCCCGCGCACCCACCCCTCGCTCAGGCACACCCTGCCGAGACAGGAGCTCAGAGGGAAGTTTTAAGGTCAAGAAGTACCTGGATGACCTGACACCAAAGATCGTGTTTGGCAGATGGCTACTCTTCCTGTTTATGGCATATAATTCCAAGGAAGAGACATCTTTGAGCAGGTTAATTTCAGGTTTCTTTAGAACAGTTACTTAGAAGGTATAATAGTAGAGTATTATGATATTTTAATGCAATGAAGATATGTAGTATGTGATATGGAAAGATATTATCACATAACACAGAATTTTATATGCACTTCAGTTTTGACATACTTTCTGTAAGCATAAAGATGAGAACACACAGCATATACAAAATGTTGTCAAAGTTGAACTCAACTGGAGGTAAAGAATTTAAAAAACAAAATGAAAAACCATACACACAGACAGCTGGCAGTGAAGCTGCGAACACTTAACACGGCTTCTTCTATCTGTTTTTTAAAATTGTTTTGTTGAAGCATTTAATACCGTTTGAGGAATAATTTCTAAATGAGATATTTGTAACATTTTGAGCAAAATATCATCTAATTCCACAGAAGATTTCAATTACAATCAATTTCTAGAATGTTTATTTCTGTAGATGCTCCGTTTCTGAGCTGTGGATTCAGATGTTACACTATTTCCACGCTCCCTGGGAACACATCCACTTCTCATGGTGGAGCACAGGCCACAAGAGTCACTGTCTGAGAAATCATCACCTGACCAGAGTAAACTCATTAACTAGACCAGAATATAAACCCTGTTTTTCTCTGTGACTCCTCCATTATTCAGTACTTGAAACTTTGGAGTCTAAATTCTCACCTTTAATGCTTACATCTCACCAACTATACTCTTGAAATGAAGATTGACTATGGAGTGTCCATGTAAAATTAATCCATGCAATTTTGCTATTTTATCTCATAATTTCTATAAAACTTCCATATCATCCTCCAGCATAATTTCAAAAAGACAGTTCAAACATAAAAATAGTGGCAAACACAGGAGCTCTCCCCTTGAAAAGCAGGTATCAGCATAGGTAAAGGGCTCTACGCATTGAGCTACTTTTCCTTTCATAATTATAGATATACAATGTCCACCACACCACAAGAAATAATAAGCTATTAAAAATATTAATAAGAGATTTGTCAATGTAAAACTTATACACAAACACAGTATTTTCCAGGCTGATAAAAAAAGCACATCAGTTATTCCAATGAGTATTTCAAATGCATATAAAAATCAATATGAAGTATAACTTTTTGGTTATTTCAAATAGCTTACACTTCAGACATATATATTAAATTCAGACATATATATTAAAAAATAGAAGTTTTTATATTTAAAAGGAATTGGAGCAAATTATGAACTGCAATTTAAAAACAAATTTTCTCCATTCTCAACTACAAGCTGAATGCTTAACAAAATAAAGCGCAACAAATAACTTTACTGACAAGATTGTCATCTTCACAATGTTTGGAATCCCTCTTCTCTGCCGTTCTACCTCCCAAGAACAGACAGAAAGACATTTCTAATAAAGCCAACTTCTATCCAAAACTAATGGCTACTTTATACACTGTACTCTAACTTGTTGCACTCACCTATAAATCCAGAAACCAGATGGCTGAAAGCAAAGACGGAGGAGGAAACAGCTCTTAGAGCTAAGGTGAATTCTAGGCTCTAGATGAGATGCGTATAATAGGTTAAAAATCATAAAACAACAAATGAACTAGTAGCCAAGATATGTCAGGATCTGAATGCCTGTACTGCAGGCTGGGATCTTCAGGACTCCTGAGGAGAGGCAGGTGCTCAGCATTTAACTATTTCAAACACTCAGCTTGTTTGAAGCTGCCAGCCAAAAAGATTAAATCCAATGTTCTCCAATTCATTTTAATTCATATTCTGTTGGAAGGAGTGTTAATTATGTCAACTTTTGCCAGTTTTCTGCCTAAAAATGAAACACATTTGATTCTGTTCCCCCTAAAGGAAAAGCAGGAATAAAGAAGCTATATTACTACAAAGGGATACATAGTTTTAGCATCAGCTCTCAAATAAAATAAAACCTGTGGTAAACAACTGACTCAGTGGATGAATCTT
This sequence comes from Crypturellus tataupa, assembly GCA_034781795.1. Taxonomy (NCBI): domain Eukaryota; kingdom Metazoa; phylum Chordata; class Aves; order Tinamiformes; family Tinamidae; genus Crypturellus; species Crypturellus tataupa. The sequence continues at coordinate 2,311,828 of JAWLRI010000139.1, read as the reverse complement.
CCTACTCCTCCCACCACATTTAAAGTTTGCCTAAGGAAAAGCCTTAATTTGGGACTGTAGTCTCCAACTAGGAAGTAACTGCCAAGACAGTTCCTGCTGGATATTAAAAAATTATAAAGCAAGAAGAGCACACAGTACAACCCATAGCAACTTCAACCAGATTATAAAGTGCATGCTCTACAGACCATGCAATTCCCTCAGTACATAAAGGAACACAACAGTCAGCAGAGCAATTGCTTCAGTCTATTCAAATTGAGTATTTCCAGAGGCACAAACATGCCAGAATTATAGTCCACTTATTTTTTGTAAGACTCAATCCATTGGACTTAAGATAAAAGAATCCAGTTTTATCATATATAAAGTACAATGTATAGGTGCTGCTTTAGAGCACCATCACTTTTTGTGGTGAGAGGTACATAAATTTAAGTTTAAGCTACATTTCTTTGGTTGTCCAGCCAAAGAACAGCATTAGAAAACCTTGGAATCCTGAGAGGACTTATTTGACAATACGGATAGGATAGTTCAGAACTTTGTTGTATGACCACTGTAGAGTGATAAGTTTAAATTCAGAAAGATCAAATCAGACTGGTTCATCTTGCAGAGTTGTGGCTGAGAAGAAGCAATGAGAAAATTAATGACAAATGACAGGAGAGGCAGTTGCAAGTTCAAAGCAAAGGTATCTGAAACTATGGATAAAGTCCCTGGAATGAGTCTTCACTTGAGACACCTAAGTATGAAGAACTTGTAAAATGTCTCTGTTTCTCCAGGCCCCAAATTTCTTGCAGCAACTGAGTGTCAGTATGAGGCAAATAAAGTAGGCAGAGAGAGCACAGATTCACATGTGAAGTGTATGGGGTATTTAGAGCTTTCCATCAAATACAGACTTTAGCATCTCCTAAGCAAAACCAGGAAGCTGGCTATCTTGCCAGCTAGCTGCCTAAGTGGATGCGTGCAGTCCACCCTAAGGACCATGTACCTCCCAATAGCGGGGTTAATACCTTAACATGTGAACAGGGTGCAAACTCAGCAGGCTCAGCAAGAGGCATTAGACAACAGTTATTATGCAACTAGCAACCCTAATTATAACTTGCACAATCGTCCCCTAGAAATGACAATTCAATAGGATTTAAGACACATTTTGACCAAATCTTTAATCACATTAACTGTCTGGCAAGCCTTTGAAACAAAGTAGTCTCGAGTTTAAATGCTTCCCATGAATTCAAGCAATCAATTTATTACCAGTTTCATCAAGTTTAGCAGTGATCACTTAATTTCCCAAATGCACTTGTTGACAACAATGCTTGTCAACTGATCGCGTACTCCAGTAGCCCATTGAACATACACTTGCAAATAGGTATTTTCCAAATGCTCTTTGGAAGTTTACAGTATTACAATAGAACCACAAGCTCATTTAGAAGCAACCACTAATTTCTTATATAAAAGCTTTTAGGAACTGTCCTTCTACAGATTCTAGATTAAAAACTGTTTCAGTATAACTTAAATACTTCTGTGCTTTTATGTGGCTTCAGTGAAAAAATATTTTACAACCAAGCAAACCTCTAAAGATTAGTTAAGACTTACATTCACAAGAATAATTATTAGAAAAGACCCACCTTCAGGTCTGTAAAAAGTAATGCTTTACATCTCTGATTTCTGATCATCACCTAAACTGTGAACAGTATATACATAAATATTTGTTTTAAGGTTGAATAATAGGTTTCCACTCGATTTAAAGCAATAGGGCAGACAGTATTTTAGGAGATCAAAGACAAAGAGATCTACAGGTAGAGTATGAGCAAAGGTCAAATAACATGTGAAAACTTAGTTGGATGAATCAACTCCCAATATGGGTTTATATTTTGTGAGGACCGAAGAGGCCAAAAAGTTGCAAGCAACTGTAGGAAATAAAATCAGATATGGGAAATATTAACTTAGCCAGCATATACTGAAAGGGCCTTTACTTAAATTTTGTGCAACAGAATGGAAAAGAAAAGTCTTTATAAATGACTGGGTGAAACACATGCTGGTTGACCCACTACTGTGCTCTTCTCTTGCAAGAATTTCTATACTAGGCTGATGAGCGCAGCTAACATGACAGCATTTTACAGCATGCAAACTGTTAGCTCAGCATAGCCTACCAAAGTAATTTCGCTTCTTCCCCAGGTAGATGACACCTCCAAGTCCTGTATAAACATGAAAAAGCTGATGAACTTCATGCCAAAGTGGGCAAAGCATAAAATTTGACACCCCGGAGGAAACAGCACTCAAAGAAAAGCAGCCAGCCCAAAAGCATGTGCATGTATGAGTAATTTAGTGAAGGCAATAAATAAAAGTGCCCTTATGGCAGTTAAACTGTCAGGTACTCGAACTGAGTCACACTGAGGCTGACTGTACTTGCAGAAAAATTTAAAGCCAAAATTTGTCAGTTTCCACAACATGAGGTATAGGCCCCAACAATAATATTACACTTTAAAGGGGCAGATTCTGTCATCCTAAATCCTGGAAGACAGCTCATGTAGGGTTCTTCAGTTTCTGCTTCGACAATATTTGTAGCAATAATTTCCTTCTTGGCACAATCTATCCTAATAATAATAAATGACAATAAAAAAAAACTGTTAGATGGAGCAAGCACAATATTTTAATCGGTCTGTCCAATGGGTTTGACTACATCTAGTAACAGATTAATATCTACTAACAGATCAGTAGTAATATGGTCCTCATATACAGAACTTGACTGCAATTCCCATTTGTTCTTCTGGAGATCCATGTCTTGATGGTTAAGAGCCAAAAGCTTTCTACCCTAGCACCCTAACACCTGCAGTACAACCCAGCTTACCCAATTTAACTCAGCCTGGTCTACAGACAAGCTTTGAGGTCCAGCTTTGCCTTTAAAATGGCCCTTTACAGCTCTTTGCTCTTCTAGGATGAGCATGGATATTGCAATGGCCAAAAACTGATTGCAAATCAATCATTTCAAATGGTAAGACTTAGTTTAATTTAATATGAAAGCTCTAACTTCACGGCATGAAGTCATTTTCTGCTATGCCATCCTGTACAAATAATTATATGTATCATAGTTCACAAACAGCATAGCACTCAGGCAAATTATTATTCCACACATCTTGGATTTACAGATAGTAAAGATTCCATATGGAAGAGCTTCAACCCTCCACTGACAGAGCCTGAACTCACTCAAAACACAATTAGAACATAAAATCAAAGAAAAAAAAAAATCACTAAATTTCTCCAGTACATAAACATTAAATGTGAAATACTAATACCTGCACTGTATTCTTCTAATTTCCCTCAAGACATTTAATTAAGTCTAAATGGTTTAGCAATGAAGGTACAGCTAAAAAAGTCATGAATCAGAATGACGGCTATCATGGAAATCAGCTTTTTAATCAGAAAGGAGTCTTTACAGGAATACAGAACACGACACTGTATTATTACTATCCCCTTAGCCTGGATTACTTTTAATGTTACATCAGTTCTCTGAGGACCTGCACAAATGTTTTTACTGCTATTATTGAGGAAGCAAGCAGGCAGCGACTGGGAAAAGGCAATGACCAAACTCTTCAGCTGCAACCCACATTTACACTGACTCAAATAGCTTGCAGAACCACAGCACAAGCATCTGCACTTCCCTTACCTTAGTTTTTGAACTTGCTGACCGCAAGCACAGCTGGCTCACCTGTAAGAAAACCAAGTTTCTACAGGTTCCTATAAAATAAGCAGCCAAGTGGAAGAAAACATACCTGCTATTGCCAGTTGTAGCTTAAGAGCCGCACAAGAGTATGTCCCGAACAGAAAGGCAAAGAAAAGACAAAGTTTAAAGCCACCATAAAACAAATGCACAGGAAAACAAGTTTCATGATTTTGGGGGATCATGCAAATGGCAGGGCTTTAACTGTGGCTTAAAAGCCCCTAAAAGCATCCAGAAAACTCTCTCTAAACAAACCCCAATGGATAGGTAAAGCATCCTGCTTGCAGGCCTTAAAATATGAACACAAGATTTTAACTGTCTTTATCAAATATTCTTTTGAACTCAATATAAAGAGCTAAACTCAAAATGCAGGTTAAAAGCTAGTTAGACTGATAAGGAGTGTCTGAAGAAAACATAAGATTGAAGGAACTACAAAAAAGGGAAAATATAACTGGAAAGTTATATGGGACTCATTAAAAAGTTAAAAGGCATTAAATCAATTAAAATAAATTATTTCATTTCTAATAATCCAGGTTACTGCATTTTCATAGCTGGGGCACAAGGGAGAACAAACATTATCTTCTACCTGAGGTCTGAAGTTCACTGAACCTCACTGTAGTCTGATGAAAGCAAGTCAGCTTCAGAGAAGCACAGATATATATATTCCACAGCAAAAGAATGGCACATTTATTGCCTCTTTCATGATTACATCATTTATATAGCATTTAAACTGCAGTATGACTACAGGTAACAATTCTTTTGAGTGAATTAATAAGCTACATCTTTTAAATCGGCAGGAAAAGGAACAAGACAACTGAATCTGCATCAATGGACTGTCCAAGCAGAATTTTCTTGAAGAAATTACCCACTCTGGTTATTTCTATACCTCGGAGTAGCACAGAAGTACATAGGACACAATATAGCACTTCCTTCCCTTCAATACTACCCACCTCCCCAACTGGCAGAAAATTATGAAACTAAAGGCAAAACACAAACCTGTTATAAAGTTTACTTAAATATTCCCCAATATAAAATATTAATAAAACTGTAAAGAAATAAGTAGAAACACCAATCCCATCATAAACTTAATGTATGTAATAATATATTCATAAGGTAACACATACATTTTCCACAGAAATGGAACAGAGTAGTACTCACGGTCTAGCTTTACAATGATGAGAAATCAACTACCAGATCAGGAGCCTGGCCTTCTGTAGGAATTTGTCCCAGTATTTCCTACACAGCCTCTAGTTTCCTAATCAGGTTCCCTATATTAGAAACTTCATATCCAACACTATGAAAAGTTCAGTATTTCACCAACTGAAATACTTTGTCTCTAACTACAGTTAATTATATTGCCTCTTCCACAATCCTTTTGCATTAAATCCCTGCTGTAACACTCAATTGCTCTAATACTCATTTTATGAATTGAGCTCTGCACTCGTAGAAAGACAGTGACATCCAGTGGTACACTACTTACTCAGTGGTGCATTTTAAAAGAGAAAATTACAGAAATATTTAGTAAATTCTATTACTCATCTCAACATGATCATTTATCCCAAGAGAGAACCTAGCAGCTCAGCCTAATTAGCACAAACTTAATGTAAAACAGGTCCTGAAAAATTACAAAGATATTCTGCATACTACAAAGAAAAAGACTCATTGTGTCATTAGTGTCTCATTACTATTGCTATTCTTTGATGCAATCCCACTTAAAATATAAAGCATTTGACATCTTATTTCCAAGAGAGAAAACGCAGGAGCGCTAGCTATATTTTGATTGCTGTAATCAAGAAGAAACAGTTATTTACGAAACCCACATAAAAATATCTGCTAATTGATATTTGGTATTTTAGGTGTGCATGCATATATATATAAATGTATGCATATATATATATAAATGCATGAATTGTTTACCCAGTTCTCCAGCAGCAAAAACACAATACCACAAATCTAAAAGCTTTTCACTCTGTTTAATTATATCTAAAAATGCAAATGCTATGCTTGATTTTAACCAACTGAAAAAGGCTATTGGAGTCACCCCTGTCACAGGGCTATTAGTGGGCTTGAAAGTTTTATTAAGATCATAAAAAAAGTTTAACAAGCAACTTCACATTATTGGATTATACATTTTATAGGGATCTAGTAACTTAAGAAAATAAAAACAGCCAAAAGGCAGAGAACCAATGTTGAACTCAGCCTACCTGGTAGTACTCGTGACTTGGCTACACAGGAAGTACACAATCATGAGAAAGAAAAGAGGACAATCCAGGTGAGTCACTGCAAATTCCATCTTAGATCAGCTGTTTTCTATCACATTGGTTTGTGCTTTAGCTTCTCTTTCACCTTACTCTTTCTTCATTAGTGAGAATCTTTCAAGTAGAACTAGTCTTTCCTCCACACTAAATTCATCAGCAGGAAATAGCATCCCTGAGTTTGCCTTAAATAGGAATGTCTTAAGACATACTAATGACTGTCTCAAAACAACTAGGGACTGTTAAACAGCGTAATCCTTCTCTTGCTTTCTTAATTTTAAAAAAGAATTAAGAAAGAAGACCTATGATAAGTGTTTTACTGTCAAGAACTGCTAGCATTCCTAATTTTTACTGAAGGAACATTTACATGTTATTGTTGCTGAGATATTTCAAGGTAATTTGTATAAATTCACATTGGTATTTTCTAGTAAATATTGCCAGAGTAAAGGCTTTGACAAAAAATATATGCAACCTGGTATTTACATGATATTTTATCATGACTTTACAATTGCTATAGAAGTGTTTTTCTGAAGAAGCACATTTGAAACTTCAAAAAAACAGATGAATCCACCTAAATCCTAATAGGATATCTGAACTAAGTTAAAGTAAGATTTCATGAAGATTGATATACGGCTTATACTACATGATTCAGTGAGCCTGTATCTCCTTTATGCAGCATGTGCTGATCTTCTAGACTACTCAGTAACATAATTTGTCCATGGAAAAAGATTCATTTTGTTTTTGAAGGCACTATCACAACAAAAATAAAGGAGCAAACAGTCACATTCCATATTCACTGAGGCATTTTGTAAAATCCTGCACTCAAACTTACCAACTTAATGGTCTTGTATATAAAGACCCATCAGGAATATCTAACACAAATCAAACCGACTGTGTGGAATCTTACCCATCAAAAATGAATTATTTGAAATAAAAATTATGTTCTGCTTCTGACCTAAGTAGATCTGTCTTCAAAAATCTCAAATAGTATAATTTTGTGGCAAATAAAGCTGGGACTAAAACTGTCAGAATATTACACCAGGCTAGGGAAAGAGTATATTCAAGTGATTATACCCTTCTGTTCAAACTTTACAAATTATCTTATTTTTGGTCCATATTACTCCATTGCTTTTATTTCACCACTTTGTTCTCAAAAGTAAATAAAGCTAATTATGAAATAATGAATAAAACTAATTAGTAAATGTAATGAGGAAACCACCTCCACAAGAAATTTGTATATATGTAATATATATTCATAGGTACATGCACACACAAACCTTTCCCAGACGTTTTGGACCATATCTCAGAGCTGCGTGCTGGCCAAGTTTCAGTAGGTTGAGTCACTCCAGACTGCCATTCCAGGAATGAAGCCATTTGGGAGCAGTGGTTGGTGATGCACTTGTAACACGTTAGGCAAGTGACTGAAAAGAGAAATGAATGGTTAGTGCCAAAAAACTCCCCAAACCAAAACCTTTCACTTGCAATTCTATGTCTGGGCAGATCAGAGGCTGTTAACTTCACCAAATTTTAAAACATCCTTCCTTGACTGGTTTACATGGTCCCATTTCAGATTATACCACTCTATTCTAGCCACAGCAGTACTCACTTCTCAAGAATATAATTTAAGATTTCTTAAGAATAAGAAATAATTCCTTAGATTTACCTCAGAAATTGTTTAACTGCTTGATTTGTCAAAAAACAGTTTGGAGTGTGGGAGTGGCATTAGTATTTGTTTAAAAAGTCAAAAAAAGTGGTTAAAAGCAATCTCAAAAATAGAAAGTCTAGAATAGAAACAAAAAAGTGCAATTCAACTCATTCTTTACTATTACAACCTAGGACAATTAATGCTCACCTAAACTTCACTTTAAAAGATCCAGTGGTGCTTATAGTGCTGGTGCAAAAACTCAATATTCTACAGTTCAAACCTTCAGTCAGTTATACAGCAACCAAAGAAAACATATCTTCTAATGTTTCATGTATTCCTGCACTAGAACACTACAAATCAACATTTTTTGCAGTTTATAGTATATGCTTTATACATTAGTGCTTTATCGCTTAACTTAGATCCTTCGGGAAAAAATGGGTCTTGAACATTTCATAAAGTTACCTTTCAATAACAGCAGATCTTAAAAGACAGAAGGGCTCCTGAAATATAAACTATTTATGCACTCAAATACCACTTTTACAACACTATTTTCCTTTTTATTCTTTTTTTTTCCATACGACAGAGCTATATAACCCCTAATGAAAGCAAATTAACATTTTCAAAACTACTTGGGAGATCAACCAAGTAAAGGATAACAAGGAATTCAATATAACAGTTTAAGAATAAAATGAGGAAAAAAATCTTATCAAGCAACATTTGTTATGCAAAAATCTGTGACTTAATATGTTTTGTTTTAGAAAGCACTTATTGATAAGTAGCAAAATATAAAAGTCATAGGATATAGGACAACAATTTCCTTTGCTTTTCTGGTGTATTTGCACAGTTCTAGTTCTTACAGCAAATGAAGATATTTTACAAAAGGCCCTAAATGGGTTCAAATTAAAGCTAACTTGGTTTTTATGCTGAAATAGCTTTTTGTACTTCACTCCATTACAAAAGCACAGTAACTGTGTTAAAATTCCTGTGCAAAGTTTAGATTATCTTTACAATAATAAACTCTATCCCAATTCAAAACAACTGTCCTATCCAACTGTTGTACTGAAAAACATATAAATCTGTAATTTGAATCTTATTCCTTTTATTAAAATGAAGCCATGTTGCTTCACAAAAAAAGTAGGATTAGTAAGATCGAATATCTGCTATCAGCATAGGTAGGGTTACCTATGCCAATATTATAGCGTAGGCAGTAATATAAGGATAGACTACAAAGGATGCTTGGCAAAAATGCAGCCCATCAGCAGGTAAAATACAGGAAATTAATCATATGATGAGCAACAAAACTACGCTAGTTTAGGGGTAGGTGAGTAAGCCCTAGTTGGCAAAAGAGATGCATAGTGGTTTCCACAGAGGCTAAACAGATTAGATTAATAAGAAAAACTCAAAACACTTCTTTGTTTAGCAAGGATGACTGAAATAGTGGGATCATGTGGTTTGGATAAGGTCAGTCACTAAGAGTTCAGTGAGGATTAAAAACAGTATGCTACTTGCTCCCAATCTGTTGCTGTAATTACGGAGCTACTCGAGTTCTTTGTAAGATAGGTATTAGAGCCTGCAGAATTCACAGTAATCAACTAAACACATAGACTTGTGAATTCTATTTATTTAAAGGAGAAAATGCCTCATCCCAAAATGCAAAACAAAGCAAAAACCCCAGCAGTTTAATGATATACCAATTTAAAATGTGAAAGGAGTTAAGTCTGAGCTTTAATAAGTTTGCTGTAACAAGCAAATATGGCTTCAAACTGTGTAAAACTAATGTTCCTAAATACTGGAGGGCAAGAATATGAGCAGAGCTAATGCTCTAGCAAGTTTTCATTGTACCAACCCCTGGATTCATTGTGCAGCTGCTTCTTAATAGGCTGCTGCTAGTCATTTGCTGGGTTCCTACAGCACTGCAGTCAGGAAAGCATTTGTCAGAACATCATCAAAATTCACTGAGTAATTACCAGGCAAAGATTATGACAGGCTTTTTAAAATATAATTTGCCTCTATATACACAAGGGCAAACAATCCTCCTCTTCAAAAAGAATCCATCTACTTTCTCTAATTACTGCATTACTTATAAAGAAATATTTGCCTGCTAGACTTTAAAGATTTGCCTTTACATTTTATCTAAGTTCATCAATACACTTTTAATTACATTTAGCTACCTAAAATATCAATGAAAAAAGCTACAAACCCAGGGAACATTTATGAATTAGTGTAAGAAATGGACTTTTAGAGTCTGTATAGGACAACAGAATTGCTAGTGAAGCCATATGCAGCCAGTACATGGTTACACAGGCAAGGTAGTGTGATGAAATGCAATCTCACTTGAATAGAAACATGAAAACTGAGAGCTGTTTCCTACCTGAGGATGAAAAAAAAAAAAAAAAAAAAAAAATATTTGACCTCATGAAGCCTAAATATACTGTGACAGACTTAATGACCATGATCTGACACAGTAATCATCAAGCTATACTCACAGTAACTGTAAGGAGAATTATATGGATTTGTTAATTAAGTTACTGTTATCCCTGTTTTAAAACAAGGGGAGGGATTAAGCTCAGGGTATCTGGAATGGTTAGGCACATAGTGAATGCAGCAGACTCGAGATTTCAACATAGAATTCTCTTCTTTCCTGCCCCTGTTTTAATGAACTTACCCTTCTTCCCCCTCTAGACCACTGTGCACTGATTTATAATTACATTTTTATTAACAAAAGCTAAATCAACATTTTCTAATAAAACTGTAGAACTATATTTTTGTCAGGATGCTCTATGGAACTTTATACCGTGTCCTTACTTTCCAAGCGCCTTTTTATCTTAAGACTTAGGTATCTATTTTTGTCCTGACTGCTCCCAATAGGATTGTTACCTTCGCATCCACTTACAACCTGCTGCTTGAGTTCAACTTTCCACCAGAAGAGGCCTGTTTGTTTCCAGTCAAGATTTGCTCCGAAGTATTTCTACCAGATAAACTTTGGGGGTAAACACAAAGAGCCAACTATTCCCAGTTCTAGTTGCAGGGTATGTGCAACACACAAGCTGTAACTAAGGGCTCACTGCCAACTAAGGAGGGAAAATGGCATGGAAGGCCCACAAAGCAAGAGAGGAGCAGCTGCAACCAGGTGAAGGCAGTCTGGACACACAGGAACTAGAACGGAGGAAGAGATGACCCATTGTTAGAAGTTGCATGTGAGGCTACAAACAGTACGAAGGGGCACACTGCACCGGGGAACCTGGAGGGGGAATTCGGGCCCAGGTGTGTCCATGGCAGGGAGAGGTTTGGTTCAGCCTGACGGCTGTACTGCTCCTGCGAGGCCGAGCAGTCCCAACAGGCAGGATTCCCTCCACGAGGCCAGGCTGCGGGATAAGGTGAGCCCTTACGGCACCCTGGTGTCCGACCCGAAGCGGCGGCACAGAGAGTCTCCGCTCCGCGCAGGGACCTCCCGCTCCTCGGGGCTTCCTGGCAGCCCCGCGGCCTCCTCATGCCTGGCCCACCACGTACTCCCCGCCATCTCCTTGAGCCAGGCGGGAACAGACCCCTGCGGCTGCAGAGCTGCTGGCTCCACGCCACCTCCCCAGGGCTGCACACCCGCCCCTGGCACGCTCACAGCTCCTGCTCTTACAGAACCTCCTTTTTTTTCCCGTTTTCCCCTTCTTTCCCCCATTCCCGGGCCCAGCCCGCCGCACCGCCCAGCCCGCCGCCCCCTCGGCAGATGGCGCCCGCCGGCAGCCCGCGCATGCGCCCG
>JAWLRI010000139.1:2269151-2295545 GCA_034781795.1 Crypturellus tataupa | reverse complement strand
TGTGACCATCTGGAAGAGTCTCTTATCACCCTACTGTTGAAAAGATGCTCATACACTTTGAATGGGAAGAAATAAAAATATAATCCCTAAAAAATTACAACAGACTTAGATTTTGAGATGTGGGTATGAATGATTTAAGGAATCCCAATTCCTTAAGTGGGACTGAAGCACTTCAGCAGTGCAGTTTCAAGGTCTCAAGTAGATAATGTCTTGGTTCTGAGCCTGTATCTAATAATTTGTTACTCAAGCATTTATGAATATTACATGCAGACTTTCTTTTTTCAGAAATTTGAACAAGAGCGATATTCTCTTCAGAGAGAAATTGAACTCAAGAGCAGAATGTTAGAAAGCTTGAGTTTTGAATGTGATGCTCTCAAGCAACAGCAAAACATGCAACTGGATAAACAGAGAGAACAGCTGGTCAGAGTTCACGGACAGGAAATAAGTGACCTTAAAAACAAGGTTTGAACTTAATAGACTACTAAAATGTTGCTGCTAGCCATTGGAAAATTGGGTATCAAATTCATAATTACATGCTTATTACCCAGACAAATCTGATCAATAGCTTTGTTGTGTAGCGCTATCTTATTTTACCATGTATATTGAGGAATTAGAATCAGATCTAAGCTCATACTGTTTTTAATTTCCTTATTACAAAAGAAAATCAAAATCTTAACCATAGCTTTTATTGAAGCTGGAATTAGTGGGAGAAGATCAACAATGTTTATTGCAAGTATTGTTTATAATTAACAGGACTAACAAAAAAATCTTTTTTTAGATAAAAACTATGTTGTCACAGGCTTAAACTATTGACCTTAGGATAAGAGCTTTTTTTATTTTTTTTGCCTTTTTCCTTTTTTTCTCTTAAAAAATACAACTTAACATTAAGCTTTTAAAAATACGCTTTGAAAATGGATGCAGCTATGCAGATGTTTTAAGAAAGTGACACATGTTCTGTGAGAAGAACATCAACTAAAAATGTTGTGTTTTGCAAAACTTACTATAATGGTGTTAATAAATTGTCAATTGTCTTTAAGTTGGAGAATCTGAAAGCTGAACTAGATGAAACTCGACTCTCAGAGAAACAACTGAGACATAAGGTGGATCACCAGAAGGAAATAATTGCTGCCAAATCGGAGGAGTTGCATATGATGTCTGAACGTGTACATGAGACCATGTCTTCAGAAATGCTCAATCTTCAGATGGAACTCACTGAACTAGAAAGTGTGAAGGTCTGTGACTAATCTGTGATTATGAGGAATGGCAGCTACTTGGAGATAAAACTAAGCCCTTTGCGCATATCATTTTTTAGTTGCTTTTTATGTATTGCTACCTTAATATTGGCTTAGCAGTAAGAAAACAGCAACAGAGCAAAGAATAATAGCTGTAAACAGTTATACCTTAATGCAACCTTTTTTCAAAGTAGTACTTTGTGTTAAAAATAATTGCTACTAATAGATGCATTTGGCTCATTTAGACCTTCTGTGTTTACAGTCGTGTTTTGTAAGCCTATTATTTCATCTTTGATTTTGGTCATTAGGCCAGTGTTGAAGAGAAGCTGAATGAACTGCAGTACAATAAAGAACAGTTAGAACTTGTAAACAGCAACTTACGTAATCAGCTGGAGCGCCTACAGGGAGAAAAAGAAGAGAGGGAGAAAGACATCGTTTCTTACTGCAACGCATTAGAGGTATTCTGTTCCTTTTATACAATGGTGCTGGATAATCCCTGAATCCCATGGGTTGTTAGTGGTAGCTTTCACAGAAATAAGGCAAGGAATTTGGGCAAGGGAGAAGGCAGGACGGCATTAGAGTGGAAAGTGTTTTTCTTCCACAGGTCACTATGATAGAATTCTCACTTTATTTCAACTAAATAAATATTTTACGCTGGATGTCTTCTCAAAGATTATTTTGGGGAGTAAAGAACCTGAGACTAACACAGCAAGGCTAATGGTCTTGATACTTGATGTTGAATTGATAAACATCCAAGTTTTCCTTTGAAGGACTTGGTTCTACTCTTGTAGGAAGAAAAATATTAAACCCTCTAGTACAAGCTTGTCTTTCTGGTCATAACTACAGACACAACTAAATACTGCAGTACAAGATAAAATGTGAGACAAAAGTGTAAGAAATGAAAAAGAGATAAAACTAGACTTGTTATAACCAGCATATCTGATTCCTAATAGTCTTATATAACTCTTGAATTTTTCTAGAAAGCTCGTGAGGCTAATCAAGAGCTTCAAGTCCAGCTAGACCACGCACTACAGCAGTCTTTGGATCCTACAAGTAAAGGCAACTCGCTGTTTGCTGAGGTACAATTATGCCCCACCTGAGAATGTCCAGAGGAGACAAGAAACACTGCATCGTAAATCTTAGTTATTATTATGTTGTATTGAATATATTTGAGTATCTTTTCCTCATTTGGCAGGCTTGAGTCTTCATTCCTCAAGAATTATATCAGTTTCCAACTGTGCCAGGGGATGAACCCATGGTTAATGGGGAGGGGCCACTTCCAAGTTGGGGAGATGGTTACCTTGATGCAGTGTCCTATTTACCGGGTTTTCGGTAAGGAGGACCAAGGGCCTGTGAGAGTTCCTGACAATTGTGTCTGCAGCTCCTAGTTCTAAAGAATTTTTTTCAGCCGGTGACCCTTCTTGAATGCTGACACAATAAACATTAAAAAATTGTGATAACTGCAAATGCAAACAACTTGCTGAAAATGGCTAATTGTGTGAGAAATTGAGGGGGCTTCTGGTTTAATAGTTAAACTGGTGTTAAATGGATAAAAGTCACCTTCAGATCACAACCAAGGCACCTGTTGTATTGTTTTGAAGCTTATGTTTTTCCAGGTAACTTGTACTGATGCCCACGGACAAACCTGTGCTACCGTACCACTGAAGCAGAATAAATGTTACTTTACTAGCAAAAGAGCAAGAGGAAAAACCTCTATCACAGTTAGCTGATTTGGCTTCAGCTGCTATAGTAATATCTATTTATTTTGGTCTCGTAAATGATGAAAATAGCATATATTTTCAAGGACTCATGTTAGAGAAATGTTATTTTTAAGGCCAACAGTGATTGTTTGGTAACCTTCTGTGATAAAGCTCAGCATCCGAATGGCAAGTGTTACAATTTTCATAGTAATAATTGTTAATAATATTCTGTAGGTGGAGGACCGTAGGGCAGAAATGGAACGACAGCTGATCAGTGTGAAAATAAAATATCAGTCACTACAAAAACAGCATGCATTCACTAGAGAACAATTGCAAAGAATGAAGGTATGACCATTACTGTAACACTCCAGGGTTTCCTTGGGGTCTGACAAGCAACGCTTTACAATTCAGGCTAGAGTATTTCAGCCTCTTAATGCAGGCAGGAAGTATTATGCAGCAGTCTATATGGGGGGGATGGAAATAAGAGCAAAATTAAGTGGAGGGTATTGTACCTTTTGGAATTTAGCAGTATATCAAAATTTTTTTTTATTGCATATAACATTAACTTTTCTGCATGACTGAAAACTATAAAAATATGTCTGTGATATAATTGGCAGCAGTCATTGGAATAAAAAAAAACAGAGCTCCTGTCAGTCAAACTGTAGCATTCAATTATTTTTTTTTTTTTTTCCTCCTATCTTGGTACTGTACAAATAACTTATCTGTGAATTTGAGGTTATCAATATTTAGGCCTCCAGGAAAAAGGGAAGTTTTCCCTCTTTCCTCTGATCATGCAGTTTTGTTTGTCCCACCCACCACTTGCTTCCTTTTCTTTTCTGTTTGCCTGTTTCTCATAGTACTCAGGGTAGTAGTAAAAGTCAGTTTCTTTTCTTCAACTATTGAACTGAGGTAGTACTTCAGGATAGCAGCTTTTCAGTTAAGCTGTTACCTAGTGAAATCTAACATCAACTGTAGAGAAAACTAGAGTGTAAAGCTGTCTTTACAAGGTATTGTAAAGAGAGATGTTGCAAAACTTTTACCTGTTTCATGTTCCTCTTGTGATTTCCCCAAAAAGGGTGGATCTTCAAGTTGTAAGCAAATATTTGGTTACACAGCTTTTTCTGAGAAGAATGCTAACTCTCAGTGGTGATAATGAGTGGCGGTGGAAGTCCAGACCTGTATTACCTAAGCTCCTGTCTTAAATGCTTGTTAGGAAATCCCTTTACCTTGTACTGTAATTCTGTGTGTATAGGTACTTTGTGTGATTTGGTGTGCCATTCAGGAACTGAATCCCCGTCACTCAGCGTAGCTAATTAGTTGTGGGGTTTTTGTTTTGTTTTTCCTCTCTGAAGATGAATTACAATTTGTAGTTTGTCATTTAAAAACTGGGCTCTGCTGTTAAGTAAAGGCTATGAGAAAGCTTGGTGGTCTTGTGTTTGGAAAATGAAAGGATAGTTTTAGTCAGCTGGGTATTAATTAAACGTTCATTTGCTCTCTACATCCTGTGGAGACTAGTGAAGACTATAATACATAAAAATCACAAATATTTCTTTTTTTATTTAACCTAAAAGATTTCCATAGGGTAAGTCCTCTTTGCCTTTCTCTGTTAATCTGTTACCTAAACTGTTTCAGTTAATCTTTTCCTGTGCCTTTGTGTCCTCTAGTGTTACCTTAACTGTACTGGCTAGAATGGTAAAAATGCTACAGTATCACTAACAGCCTGTTACTTGTTGCTATTAATGTTTCAAATTTCTCTGTTTGAATAATGGCAACTGAATAATGGTAACTGAATATATTAGGACCTATATGTTATCATATTGTTAATGCCAAAAAAATCTCCTTGAGATGCCAGCCTCTTTGCTGAATTTTTACCTTTGTAATGATGATATTTCTCTGCTTGAAGTAATTTCTTGTGTTGAAAACCTAAAACTAGCAAAAACTGTTTGCATGTTACAGAATGCAAATTTTAAGGTTTGGATGTGATGTGTTTTGTGTGTGTGCTGGAGAGCATATTAAAGGTTACTTAGTAAGGAAAATGATTTGAGACCTTCACGTGTGTTCCTTAAGTTTTTGGCTTTGGAGATTTTTATTATCACATGCTATCATAACTGACAAGGCAGGGTTTAATTTTGAGTTTTAACTTAATCCAGTGCTTTTTATACATTTGGGATAACAGAAATAACGATTGGTATGTTAAGCTGGAGGTATCCAGTTCCAAAAAGACTTCTGCGTAAGAAGTTGAGGTTTTCTCCATTGGTTAATCTAGTGTTTGTTTTGAGGATCTTGATTTTTCCCTTTTTCCAGCTGCAAATGGCTACACTGCTACAACTGAAAGGCTCTCAAGCAGAATTTGAGCAGCTGGAGCGCCTACAGTCTATGTTGGAGCAAAAAAATGGTGAAATTGAAGATCTTCTCATGAAAGTGAGGCAACTAGAAAAATTTAAGGTATGTGGTCTGTAATCAAGTGGAGAAGTCTTATTATGAAATAAGAAGTCCTAGTATGAAGTAAGATAAATGAATTATGAAATCTGTAAAAGTCGTGTTCAAGTATGAAAAGTGATACAGTGGCTACTCATGGCTGTATTTGACTGCTTATATTACAGTCTGACATACTGGCTGACTGGTCTGGTGCTGTCTTGTTACAGCTTTAGAACATAAACTTGAGTTTATTAGCTTATGCATTAGGATTATGCTCTGCAGGATAGCGTGCTCTAGTTTGCGTTTAACCCAAGTGGCACAAAGCTAGGCTTGACCCATTTTAATGCAGCTGGTTGCTTCGTTGCTTCCCTAGTTCTCACATCTGTGAGCTTGTCGTAAGGCTGTCAATAAAGTGTCAGGACATGGAATGACTGCTGAAGTCCAGAAAGAGAGGCTGAAGGAATTTCCCCATAATTATGCTAAATGATTTGTATTTGAAAAGAGAAAAAAGGATTTTTTTTTGTAATTCTACTTTAAATTCTTCTGCATTTGATTCCTCCTTTACTGAATAAGAGAAAAGTACCAGATTCAGTGCTCTTTCACAGCAGCTAGGAAATGCCCAGAGCTACTGAGGTTTCCGTGGTATTTAAATGCTTTTGTAAAGAAGTCCTCTTAACAGAAATTGATCAAAACTTCATTTAAGGACTAAGCTAGTGTCCTTCAGAAATGTCACTAGTTGTTAACAGCTCAATACTTTTGCTTCCATCAGACCTTATATGAGAACACAGAAGAATCTAGAGCTGTTACTAGCTCAAGGGGAGGAGAATCTGAAGATGGTTACTATGCAGACCTGCTTCAAATGAAACTGGACAACTCCAAGTAAGTGCTTAGGGGTCTG
The DNA here is from genome assembly GCA_034781795.1 of Crypturellus tataupa. Taxonomy (NCBI): domain Eukaryota; kingdom Metazoa; phylum Chordata; class Aves; order Tinamiformes; family Tinamidae; genus Crypturellus; species Crypturellus tataupa. The sequence continues at coordinate 2,289,297 of JAWLRI010000139.1, read as the reverse complement.
AGTCCTCGGAGCTGGTTGTAGTCTAAGCATCTTCTAGCTATTAATTGTTTCAGTCTAGTGCTTATTTGTATGTATGGATATGCACGTTATCCAGTCCTGTTGAACTATTCTTTGTAAGAAGAGCTCAGTCATGTACTGATTGTCACTATTTATTGTTGCAACAGATGATTCCCCAAATCCTTTATGCTAATTTCTTCTTTTTTCTGTCTCATTTCTTCAATGAGTGTTACCTATGAGTAAGATAGTGGATAATTGCTAATTTAAAATCAAGGTTTTTTTTTATCTTTTATTTTGTTTAAACCTTTATTTAATTAAAGTGTATAGATTGCAAATATTTGTCTTTTCTGAAAAGAACCTGCATAATCTGGATAACACCTGAAACTTTTCACTAGGCTAGGCTATCTATGAGACCCAGTGTTTGGTTTTGGTTTTGGTTGTTGTTGTTTTGGTTTGGTTTTTTTTGATAGTGAATTCTATATCTATTAACTACAAATTCCATAGCAGTTGGTGGCCTCAGGAATGTTTTAAACCTTTTGATGAGACTGTATCTCTTCCCAGGAGTAGGTACATATCTACTCTAGGATTCCTGCTTCATTGGTAGGAGAAGCTGGTATGATCAGAGTACCTTGGGAGCACTGAAGCACCAAAATCTTGTGCTTGTGTGGAGATTAATGGTCTCTGAAAGACTACCAAACACTCCACTGTGAAGTTATATAATCATTTGTTATGGCTATTTACGCTATAATCTTTATGTAAGGCTTGTGTTGTCAAGGACAAAATATTTATGCAAGTTAGGCAAAGAATCAGCTTGATAGAATAGGGAATTTGTAAGCAAGGTGAAAGTTCTCAAACTAGTTAAGAATGCATATGTATGTTTTTCTGTGTACAGCTTTGTTCTTAACAAGCTTTAGGTCTTTAGTAACCTGCTGTTTTCTGTCAAGTTCAAGTTGTAATTTTCGCTATAATGGAAGATTGCTTGTAGATACTGTTGCTTTTTCTCCTGATGTGTAAACACATGAGTCCTTGTAGTAGAAGAAGGTTGTTTGACTTTGTATTTGCTGCCTAAAATGACTGTCTGATTATTGCATGCATAATTTTACTTTCTGCCTCTCCTCAGTAAAGAAACTGAAACCTTGAGAAATGAACTATCCTTGCAGAGAATGAAAGCTTTGTATGAAAGCCAAAGGGTTCTGGAAGTAGAAAGGAAGCTCTTCACAAACGAAAGGCACTTGCAAGCTTGTCAGAGTGAGAATATGAACTTGCGGGTTATAGTGGATGAGCTAAAAATGAAATATGAACCTCAAGGTAAATAATGCTTCTCCTTATGGAAGAAAGAATGTATCTGTTCCTCTCCGCTTTTCTGAGTCATGTCATTTGCCTATGGAGACATTTGGTTAGTTCTGGATATAATTATTTTAACATTAGCTTCTGTACAATAATGTGGTACAAAAATTGAATGGGTTGAAGTAATAAACTCTTAAATTGCTGAAAGATCTCAACTCAATATGTTTACTAACAGTAATTTGGGACTAAAGAGTCACAAAGTCTTATGCAGCTTTAGAGCATAGCTGGATATGCATAGTGAAGTGTGTGAAAACAGGCTTTTGTGGTAGTAGCATTATCCATGTCTAAAACATTCAGAAAGTCAATTTTGTGAGCCGTCAAGGTGAGCTTTGTAATAAATATGAAACAACTAGAAGAAAAACTTACAAGCTTAACCCAATGTAGATTAAGTTTTGGCAACAATGGCCCACCTGAAAAACAGCCGGTACCTATGGATTTGTACGCACTGGGGAGTTGTAATCTGTGGAGGAAGATGAGTGAGGAAATAGATAAGTGTGTTGGGTTTGGACAAGCACCAAGACCAAAGGTTTTATCTAAGACTTAGTTGAAAATACTAGTGCTTGGAAGTTTACCTCAGTAGACTCCAAAAATGGAAATGAAGTGAGAGCTTATCGATGTTGTTGAGCACGTGCAGTTACAAAGTCTTGGTAAAACTTCAGGTAAAAATGGTGAGGAGAAAGTCTCCTTGCTTTTTATTTTGTGCTAACTTCTGTAGCTGATAATGGACTGAAGAATGAAGAATGGGCATTCCTTAAGGGATATATATTGGTTATTAAGAACTAATCTAAGGTCTTTGACAGTCTCAAGTGTGTTATTTATAGGATTAAATAGCTCCATAAATAGTGACCATTTCAATGGACAGTCAATGAACTCAAGTTTTGGGATGCATACTGTATATTCTCTTCTTTCCTTCTCCTTAGAGTTACTTAAAGTTCCTAAAGGTAAAAAGAAAAGGGAGAAGATTCCTGTGGACTCTACTTGTGAATACCTGGATAGCAGAAATACTTCAGCAAAAGAAACTTCTCTCCCTCAGTTGCCAACAAAGGAAGAAACAAAGAGGAGTTTAAAAACCTTGGAACAAAGTGATACCTCTCCAAAAAAACCTACCCTTGAGGCACCACCAAAAAATATAGCTCTTGAAGCAATGGACAGAGTAGTAGAAGCTGAAAAAGAAAGAAAGAGAATTAAAATCAAAGATGAGTATCATGACACCTGCACTTCACAGGACAGAAATGGAAATAATTCTTTGACTTCAGCTGCCCCCAGGTCAGTGTCAGCTTCTGTGTACGCTCAAGGCAATCAGCCAAGACCTGCATCTCTCCTCTTTCGCTGCATGAACTGTGCTATCCAAATCTTTATCTATTTCCTAAGTGTTGCATGCAGTTTAATTCCTCAGCTCCAGCTGCCTACATTCAACCTCTCAAAACTTCTTAGAAAAATTAAAATGATGGGTAATGGAAAGGACACTTAAAACTGTGTAGTAGCATATTGGAGATAATAATGCTCTTATTGCTTTATAATGTCCAAGATATGTGGGTAGTATGATAGTTCACTCCATTTTTCTTAGTTGCACACAGTACCATTTCCTTGGTGTGTTCAAAACTGCCACACAACTACATTGCATATCCAATTCATGTGAATACTTATCATGCTGAAAATTCATACCTGATACCAGCTTTCAAAATCTAGCTTCAAATGTAAAGAAAATTTAAAGTACTTCTTAATCTAAATTGGATTAACAAAATTTTCAATTCATAAGATCATGTATTTATGCTATTAATTCATCTGTGTCAACAAGCAATTGCCTTTCATAATCTGTACACATCGCAGTGTTTGCAACTTATCTCTTAAACCAAGATCAAGCTTTTCCCCTCAACTGACAACTTATGTAATTTTTTTGATAGATATTAAAATAACTTATCATAGTCATTAGCTTCAACCTCTTTTTGTCTTGGTAAAAGGAATGTTTTTTTTCTGCTGAGGCTTTTCTCTTTGTAATTTAAGACATGTATATCTTACTGGATATTAAAAAAAATCTGGACTGATTTGAGCTTGCAGCCTGCTGGCATCTGCTACTAAAAACAAGAACTTATTCTTCCTTCCCCATCCTTCCTTCTAGCTTTCTTTTACATTTAAGATGCGAGTCTGCACACATCTGATATCTGAGCCCACAACTGTTGTAAAAATTGTCCTTTGTTCTCATCCTTCAGGGAGATAGAAATAGGTTGTTTGGCAAATGCACAGTGAAGTTTTCCTTAAACTTTTTTTTTTAATGAGCTCTCATCCATTTGCATGGTTCTTAGGTTCTTCTGTCTTAGCTGTAACACTGAGCTGGAGAGGAGAGCCTAGAATAGTTCAGGAAGTTGGAGTGCCTTAAAGCCTGAACAGCTGTGGTCCAGAAAGCTGTGTTTGTCTGTCTCATAATTAAACTTCCTTTCTTCTCCTTCAGAGTGTTTTAACTTGTTGCTTACAAGGAGGTTGCTTGGTATTCACAGTATTAGTAGCTATACACATGGAAATCCGTGCAGTATATCCAAAACTAGGAGTGTTCATAAGGAACTGGATTGGTACCCTGACTTTTGGATCAGATGTTTGAGGTTTTGTTGGATGCAGTTGACAGACTTAAGGCAACTGAACAAGTACCATCTTCTAATGATACTTGGTTTGAAAAGGATGTGGAAAAAGCAGCTTAAATAGCTCTATCGGAGGATGCAGAGGCCCTCCTTGAGGAGTAAAGAGCTGGGAGGTCAAAAATGTGTGGTGCAAGTTGATAGGAGGATAGGATAGGAGTTGATAGGAGAGGCTGAGTAGCAGAGTGAGAATGGTGAGTTCTGATCATGTTCTGTATGCATGAACAAGCAAATAGCATCTAAGCAAGGTGTGAAAAAAAGCAACCTTGCTTGGTCATAGCTGCTCTGGAGGGGAAGGTACAAAGTCTCCCACGAGGGAGTTGCTGGAAGTGGCTTGTGAACTCAAGAGGCAAACTATCAGAGAGGAGACAGAACAGCAAGGTATTTTATGGAGCTGATTATTGGAGGTAATAAGAAGATGAAATAACAGTGGGAATCCCAATTATGCACATGTATTTCTTCAGGATGTTGCTGGAAATGACAATAAGAACCTATAAACAGCAAATTCAAAGAGCAGCTTGTGTTGACTGCATAACTGAAGAACTAAATAACCAGTTAGTGATGGTGCTGAGTTAGCGCTGAGGACTTCATTCAATCTTAATGCATTCTGATTTCTCATGAGATTGAAAGTTGTGATGAAATGGAGTATTTGGGATGTTGGTTTCTTTTAGACTTCTTTAAAGACTAAAAAAACCTGAAAACTTTACTCTTGGATGTGGTAAACTGTATGTACGAGTTATAGCTTAATGCAAAGGCCCCAAAATTACAGGCAGCATTGTGGACTTAAAAATTGAATTGCTCTGCAGAGAAGAAATCACTGGTATTTTCATGATTGATAGTTGTGCGAGTCATGACTTTATACTGAACTGCACTGCGACACTGCAGCTGAAGAGGCTAGTGTGGTCATTGGAGATTATTTTTGGCACTTAAGTGGTTTACTTGTGCAATAATTTGTCTAGTTCTGTTATTGCTAGCCCATGAAAGGTGGCAGTGAACTGAAGAGCCATAGTAACTGTGAACAGAAACTTCTTTGTAATCAAAGAGCATTGAGAAGCTTTGTATTTATAGAAGAGGCGACTGGGGAAAATGGCTAGAGGTCATCAGTATGTACTTAAATAAGTGGTAATTTTAATTGTTTGATGAAGAGTCTAACTTATGACTAACAGTTAGTGGATACACACATGTGCAGTGGTTATGTGTACATTTGCAAATGTTGAAAGTAAAATGCTTGTAAAACATGAGGTTATGGTGAATTTGTGATCACTGAAAGCATAATTTAGACTAATGTACCTTTTTTTTGAGTTCCATGAACACTTCTTTCAGTGAAAGTTAAAATAGCTGGTTCTGAAATAGCAGGGTAAAATTGGTTCTGCCCATTGATATCTTGAAAGCTCTTCAAGTTATGAGGCAGAAATACTAAGTATTTTGCTATGAAGTAGATAGGTTTTAGAGTTTAACTGAGGCACACAAGGGTGACTGCAGAAGTAGTAGATATTGGGCATCTTAAATATTTTTTTTCACACTTATACTAAGTGCGGTTTAGTATAATGGGCCAGAGGAGTTCTGTATTAGGTACTGGTGTAATGACAAGCTGTACAATTTTTCAGGACCTCTAAGGTGCTAAGGTACTAGTATTACCTCCAACTAGAAACTATTTCAAAAAAGTTGATTTCTCAACTTGATCAGTCTAGGCAGTCCCTGGGTTGCGCACATGTAACCACATTATGCCCTGCATTGGCTTCCTTGTGAACCAAATACAGGAAGTGACATTTTTAGTTTTCTAAAATTTAAATTATGTTTCTTGGGTCAGAAATCTTTCTATAAAGAAACAGCAAAATGCCCAGCTGGTTTGTCAGGACTGTAGATATTTACTATTCCAGACTTTGACTAGAGAGCTCAAAGAGGAGATTATGTAAGAAATTACTACTGAAAAGCTGTTGTTGGGGAGAGTCGGGGCAAGGGGCAAAAAAATGAAGGGGGGAGGAAAAAAAAGTGGCTGTCTTTGAACTTGATGAGATTTTATTTCTGAAGTCAAGCTCTTAGAGAGCCTGAACTCTCTGTAACTTGTCCTTCTTATGGTTATATGTAGTACCATGCAGACATTATCTATTACACTCTAAAACAGGTATTTTCCCATAAGTTGGATTCAGCATGGTAATGCAAGGATGATTCAACTTGGAGGCTGTAGAACAGCCAGTGCTGAAGCATTTGTAGGCTGACTGAAGGATGCTGAGGATGAGAAGTCTGGAGCCTGGCATGAGTTGCTGGTGTTCATATGCTTGGATTGTGGGCCTGAACTTTTCTCTCCTACTGTAAAGCTCAGATCCTGATTGAGTTTTGAGGCATTTCTGAATATCTCAATATATATTACTTAGTCAAGGTTGTCATAACTAGAGGAAAAAATGTGCTGATTATTGTTGGACCAGCTAATAAATGCAAACCACCTAAAGGATGGTGAGGAGGAGGGGAACTTGCCAATACGAAATAGCTCATCTGTTGCATTTCTACCAGTCAAGGTCTGTCCTCTGATAACTTTTTGTATGTTTATTCATGTAGCTCTGTTCTGAGGAAATTACATTATTGGATGTTGACTTATATGCACACTTTGCTCTGTATCAATATAAAGAGATTTTTTTAAAACTATTTTACTATTTTATTTCCTCTGGAAATTTTAATACCTGTTCCCTCTAATTTTATAAAAATATAGTGGTGTAGATATGATTTTTTTTCTGGAAGTATCACATTTTACAGAACCAAGCAATTGTGTTAAGGCAGAAAGTGCTTTCTATAAACCCAGCAATGCTGTTTGGGAACTTGTTTCAAGTTGATTAGATTTTGTTTGGCCTTTTGATTTATGATCAAGGTTTTGTTTTTTTCTGTTTTTTAACTTTGTAGGGCCTTTCTGCTGGGAATCTTGACTCCTAACCTAATGCGGGGCAGGTGGAGAGAAATGCAGGATAAATGAAGAGAATCTAACATGGAAATGGATGTTTAGTTAACAGGCTATTCCTAATCAAAGCTGCAGTGGAAGTAGTAGAAAATGTTGCTAAGAATAGATCTTTTCCCCCCTGCTTGCTTCCTAAATGGAAGTGGTGGATTATGTCATGATGTACATGACTACCTAGAAGTTTTAGTAAGCTAAAAATGGGGTGCTAACTAACGAAAGGATATGAGACTTGTCATAGATGTGAGTGATAGAGCAAACATTGCTGCCCTGGAGGAAATGCTTAGTTCTTCAATCTACTGAGATAGTGCTTGCAGGCAAGTGTATGGAGAAAAAGGTATGCAGCTTTCTTAAAAGGGGCTAAGAAGGCTCTATTTGATGTATTTCTGTATAAAGGTAGATTTAGGGGTGAAAAATTGAAAAACTGGGTTTTAGCTTCTTTCACAGGACTTATCTGTTGTATGTCTGTATTACAGAAAGCTGTAAGAACTGCAGCAGCTGATTCTATTTGCAAAAGCACTATTGAAAGCAGCTCTAGAGGGTTGTAGGTTAGTCTACAATCAGTAGATCTTGAGACCACTAGAAGCCCACACAGTTATTAGGCAATTGCTTTAAAAGTGGCAGTGAATCAGCATTTAATTTGAGTTGCTGTATTAAGAGATACTTAAGTAGTTCATTTGCTATAATCTATTTTGCTGTGGAAACAATTACATTTGTTTAACTGGTTTTGTTGAGTAAATATCCCTAGTTAGCAGCTTCTCTTGCTTAAAAATTGTTCAGATGATTCATTAACTTGCACATCCAGTTGAGCTCAGTTATCTACTTTTTTAATTTACCTCTTGAAAAGCATTACAGTAGATCACTTAGGCTCAAGTAGAGTTAAACAGGTCAGTGGAAGAATTATGCAACTTAAAAATCCTCCAGAAGTGCGAAAAAGCTTCATGTTTTTAGACGATCGGGGTTCAAGATAAGGGTAGCAGTAGCCCAGAGTCTGATTGGACATAACAGTGTTCCTTTTTACGTTTCTTTTTCTATTATTAATGCACAATGTTCAATCTATCCCTTCTGTTTTATGTTGTTGTGACTTCTTTTCACCTGGAGTTGTGCTTTCATGTGACTTCATCTCTTTATGTATGTGGCTCCATCAGTGTTTCTTTTCTTTAAAGGCTGGTCACAACTGGTTATCACTGCAGCAGATAAGACTTGAAAAAAATGCATGCATTATTTAAGTGATCAAGTGTGAGGAGAGAGATATAAATGCTTTTTTTCTTGCATTTTCTTAAAATCTACTTGCTCTACCTTCATGTATGGCTGAGCTGGGCACTCTGACTTGTTGATTTTGCTGAAAGCTTTGTTTTAACCCTGTTTTTATTTATTAAATAAATATGTATTTAGAATGGTTGCTTTGCCTATAGGTTAACAGCTGAATCCCAACTTGAAACTACAGAAAATCAAGAGAAGAAGGAAAATATGATCATGACTGAGAAGAAAACACAAAAGAAAAAATATACTACATTATATGTATCTTCTAAGCCAACTCCTGAAACACAATGTGCTCAGCAATAAAACTTGTGCTTCTAGAAGAAACTGTAATAATCTGGAATTTTACCTCAACAGGAATTAATGAGTCATCTTATATTGCACATATATAAAGGTTACTCACTTAGATGTGTCTCTGCCTTGTTTAAGAAGAGTATGAATTGTTATTACTGTCCTACCTTCAGAGGCCGCCTGTTAGACTTCTTCACAGTGTGACCTCAAGTATTCCCTTGGATTCCATTTTAGATAAAACTAACCATTTGCTTGGCTTCATTTCTATGACACTTACTAATATTAAGAATGGTAAGAACTTGCCATGGGATTTCTGTTATGTAGTAGCACAGGGGTTGGTTTTGAGTTCACTAGGCAAAAGAACCAAGCCATGTGTAAGTGCTCCTGAATTTCTTCCAGTTCTGAAATTCAGACTTCTTAACTTTTCCTCTATTGTCAAATTGTTTAACTCTGACCTGATTGTAAAGGTTTATGTAAATTTTTAAAGGAACTTTGTGAGATTAGTAATTTTTTGAAACTCTAAATCTTTCTATTTATACTGATAATGAAAATAAAGTTTTTTTCTCTTTCTGAAATGCTAGTCAACATAAGATTTAATACAAAGTGTTTTTCCTAATGTGTCATTTTATGAGTGATAGGAGCTTTGTACTAAGGTTTTTTTTGTATAAGTAGCACTCAATAAAAGTTAAGTAGCTTGTAATGCACATGTGTATTATTTCTAAGAACATTATGTAATTTTTGTGATGATATTTGCTTACCAGTATTTTTTCATATTTAGCTAGTTGTTTCTGAAGTGCAGGGTTTCTGTGTTAACTTCAGGTTACTGAGGGAGTTTGCTTGTTTTTACGCTGTATTTAGTTGAGCTCCCTCTAGTGAATGGCTCAGCCATCTCCCTAACAGAAGATAAAGCAGTCAAAATGATAGAAACTCTTCAGGATTTTCTCCTTTTAAATCTATTATTGACAAGATCTCTTAAGAGCAATCTTAAGTGCCACCCAGAAATTGTAGATTTAATAACTTGCCCAGCTGCCTGTAAGCTACAGTCAGTAATTCTGAACTCAAAACTTGTTTAGATACAGAAAGCATAATGCAGTTTTATTTTCATATACAGTTAGTTAAGACCAGGACATAGTGGGAAGTAATAGGGTGAGGATATTATATAAGGGAGTTCATACTATATTCAAGTTTTGCTCAAGTCATTGTTTTATTTGCTAGTTTGTACTACGGCAGTGGTGCTGATGGAAAGGCCTGCACTTCTAGGCTATGTTAAAATGTATTTTGCAAGTGTGATGCTTAGGTTAGGTCATCTTCAATCAAAATGTTTTGTGAGTGGCTAAATAGCTAAATAAATGTGCCTTTAGGGATGCTGTTGAGCATACTTGTCTAAAGACAGCTGCAGGTGTGCTTAGACCTGCTGCGACTGGTAAAGGTGATACAGATCTTCAGTAGAGGTCATGGCCAGTTTTGTTAACTAGGACTCTGCCGGTTGGCAGTCACAGGTTGATTTCTTTTTCCCATGAAGATTATACTCAAGAAACAATTAGCTATGATAACAAGAGTAACAGAAGTGAAGACTCAGGCTGTATAAGTAATCATAATGAGCAGACATGCCTTGTCCTTTTCTAATGCAGAACTAACTTGATCTGAGCAGTGGATTTCTACACGGTTAAACTTATTCACAAGCTCTGTGCTGTTATTACTGAACAAAATATCAACAATGTATGATGTGATTAGATTCTATGCTCTGAAGTAGATTTTTGACAACCTAAGGATAAAATATCTATCCAAATCCTTCAGTTGGTTTGTTAACAGGACATAGTCTTATTTTGTTCACATATTTCATGCTATTTTTAGAAGCTGACATATAGCCCTCAAACAGTTGTTCTACATGAGTCACATCATGTGTCCTTATGTAATATCCCCCTGAAGAGATGGCCTTTTTCGAGGAACAAAATGTTAGCGAAAGTCTTTCTTTTGCAGATGGCTGCAGTTGGTCATTTGCTGTCACTGTGCTCTGAAATGCGAATAGCAAACTCAAGCATCTAACTTAGAGGAAAACTTAGGAAATTGTGGAAGGTGTGTCTTCCACAGGCACTATGTAGAAAAGAAGTGTTATAATACCTATGTTATAAGACCTGTAATGATTTGAGTATGCAGTGTTTATCATAGACCACCTAGATCACCATCGATCCCCTAGAGCCCATGGTATATGGTGGCATGCAGGCGCGTTTGAAAGATCTCCAGAGAAGGAGGCTCCACAACCTCTCTGTCACTGTCACAATAAAGAAGTTCTTCCTCACCTGCAGATGGACATTTCTGTATTTGAATTTATAACCCTTACCCCTTGCCATGTCACTGACCACCACCCAGAAGTGTTTGGCCCCAACTTCCCTACGTTCTCCTGTCAGGTCTTTGTACATAGTGATCAGATTCCCCTCTCAATCTTCTCTTCTGCGGGCTAAACAGGCCCAGGTTGCTTTGTCTGTCCTCATACAACAGCTGTTCGAGTCCCTTAATCACGTTCATTGCCCTAAGCTGGACCTTCTCTAGTATTAACTTTTTAAAAATTGTGAAAACACTTCTGCATTTTCTTTTTTTTTACTTCTATGATGTCACAGCAGTTGCTTTTCTGCAACTATGCTCTGATATTAGAATATAAAACATTTTAGAGTAAGTCAGATGCAGCTGTTGATTTCTGTTTAACGTGTCCCAGTATAACAAAAGAATTATAGCTAAAGACAAGTAGTACAGAACTAGCCTTTTCCAAGATCCTGTGTTCTATAATTTACAGTAGTATTAAAGAAAGTAAGAATTCTCTCCCCTTCTTCACTTGACTTAGTGTGTTAATCCAGCTGAGTCCTTAAACCAGGAATGCTTTGGCTATCTCTTTGCACACCCCGAGTTTCCTTACTGAAGTTGTACACAGTTGTCTGTGTGGAGGTGAAGGCTCTAGATATGTAAAATCAGTTCCTCAAGCCTTGCCTTGTCAAATGTTTTTTTTAAAAAGTGCTTCTTTGTTTAGAGGAAAATGGGAAAATCTAAATATTCCTCCAAATGTAAACGGAGTGAAATAGCATTTCATACCACACACATCCCTTCATGTAGCTTTGTCCTCATTTCATTTGTCATCCAAGCAGAAGTACATTACAAAAAAGAAATCTATTCAGGACAAGTTAAAATATTTATTCGGATAGTAGTGTCTTGCAAAGCAGATTGTAAAAAACTTTTTTTTTTTTTATTTAGTTCAAGAGACGAAGGCCCCTCTCTACATTTCCAAAGGAACTAGGTGTTCCATGTGGAGAGCGTTGGCTACTGGAGCCTCCCAGCTGAGACCCAAGGTAGTGGGTGCACTCGGTGGGGATGAGGGGAGGTGCTGGCTCCTTGTGCCTGCTCAGATGTTACTGCCCGTCTTGTGTAAGCGAAAGGCCCGGGCTGGGTTTCCCCTCCCCCTGAAGGCATGACACTTGGTACAAGCAGAGTCGAGAAAAGAGGAAGGAAGCTCAGCCCTCGGTAGCAAATCTCACAATCTTAGCAGCTGCCTCAGCCGCCTCCGTCTCCTCCTAGTCCTGGCCGGCAAACAGATCTCGCTCGTGGATCTTCTTGGCGTTTGCATCCTAGAAATCCTGGTTTCCTGGTGGCGGGCGTCCCTGGAACCACACAAGCTCATGTGTGATGGCGAGATGGCACAGCACAGACAAGAAGAGCGGTGTGGGTAGGTAACAGTACGAACTGCCATTTGAGTTTGGGCTTTTCAGCTTGTGAACAGGATGTGGGCAGGTGCCTTCACTAGTGTGATGAGTTAACACCCTTCGCGTTACCATCTCAGGCTTAAATGAAATGAAAGATTTTTTAATAAGTGCTGATCTTCTCAAGGAAAAATGTAAAAAATGAATGTCAGTCGGGAGATGAGAGCCTCCTCCCCACAGATACCTCCCAAACCTTGATTTTTTTTTAAATGGAATATTGCATTTTTATTCTCACACTAATGCAGTGTTTCTCACCTCTGTATTTTAGCAACATATTAAGTAGAATATTTTTATGATGAGTAGCAGCAAAAAACTAGGCTGAAGAAATGCAGGGGAAGGGGAAACTTCTACTTTTCAGAGATGGCGAGCAGGTTCACTTGAGCTGACGTTACAGCAAGACCTGAATGCGAGTTCAACTAAGACCCTTGTAAACTCTGGAACGGACATCTTCTTCCTATGCTTTTTCTCTCGTGTTATGTGTTCATAAAACTGAAACACTGTCCTGCTCAACACTAGTTGGTGTTGGGTAGGTTTTCTGGTTTGTTTTCTATCTCCTAGGGCATAGTTATGTATCTGAGATCCCCCAATTCTTCTAGAAGACACTTTTAATTTGAAATAATCATAACAAATCACTAAGGAATTCATAAAAGGAAAAGTAAGTCTTCCTGTTTGGCTTCCATGTGCAGAAGTGGTAGAATTGTGAAATGGAAGTATCCTGTTCTGGTGGTAGTTCGTATTACAAAATGAAGGATCTGAAGAAGCCTCTTGCTCGCTTGTTTCAGTTTTGCAAAGAGAAAGGAGAAACAAGTAACTTGATTTAATTCTGCACTTCTTTTCCTGAAAGCTACTGATTTGGCAGAATGCAAGAGGATTTGTTGGATACTGTCTCTATGCCTATGATAGTTATGGATCATGTTTAACATGTGGACGTAAGAACTAATCAGTTTCAGGATGAGCATGAATGAAGCTTCACACTTGCAGGCTTTTTTTTAGGGATTTGATTGATCAGGAGAAAAGGAACAATTTTATTTCTTTGGAAAAGTCACGTTGCAATATAAAGCTTGTTTTAAAAGTAAAATGGAGCAGGTTATTCAATACAAACTTTTTGAACTCTCAGTAGGTATTACATTTATGTAATTCCAGGTAATTCTCTTGTTGGGATAAAATGAAGTTAGGAGCTGGTTCAGCAGAGCAGTGCCTCAGTGAGACTTTGAAATTCCATTAAAAATGGAAAAGGGGAAAGTAGCCAGGGAAGTCAACTGATAAGAAGGCTTTTGCCTACTTCTCTTTTGAAGGAAATGATTCTGTTGCTAAATTTCTTGAGGTTCCTATGGGGTTTTGTGTGTGATCTCCAGTGAGGCCCAAAGCGCTATTTCTATTTTGTTCTTTTGTGCCATGAGGGCACATAATCTAAATTTGATAAAACATTAACTACTTTTCTGTCTTAATCTACAGTTCTTCAAATTCTTATTTTAAATAGGAATCTACTCCAAACAAAGAGTGACTGTGTGCTTTACCTTGTGTTTTGGATTGTGAGTGTAAATTCATTTACATGATTTTCATGATTATTTTCCTTTAGAAAACACGTACCTGCTCAGTGACTTAAGTAAAGATGCTTCATAGCCATACATATACAATGCATCTATATGGTTTTAAAAAAATAGTGAGGGAAATGTGTATTTGTTGCACACTATTGCCACATAAGTGGAAAAACCTATTTGACAACCTATATACGTTTAACAGGTGTATATAGGAATTAAATGTGAATACAAGAGTCCCAGTCAGTCTCCATACTGATTTTTACTGCTGGGATTGTCTTGAGCCGAATGTTGCTGAAGGAGAGGCTTCAATCATGAGTGTTTTGCACTTGGATGTCATTTACGTATTCCCTAGGTAGAATTTCAAGACCACCAGTGCAGAGTTCAGTTTGCCACACCTTTCATGTGACAATTTCGACCTCATATCCTTTAAGTTTGCTTTGTAAAGCAGTATTGTTATTGTTGGCTTTTAATTGATGACCTCTTGAGGCAGATAAGACAAACACCCGGTTTTTAAGGGTTTTCTGCTATTGCACTGCCAGGAGGGATGTCTGTGGCAGAGACTCTTCCTTCCCCTTCCTTCACCCTTCCTTCTCCAGCCATAAAATTTAAGACAGTGATTTTGGAACAGTCTAGACCCTCCAGAAAGCTGGCATTTTCTTTTCCAGTCGCTCCTCTGCTTAGTAATTTCTACCTTGGATTTAGAAGAAGGGGAATAAAGGGGGAAGAAGTGTGGAATGCCATTGTGCCTGGTCAAGTCTGCAATAATCTTCACGATGCAGGAGGGATGCAGTCCGAGGGAAGCAGTATTGCCTGGAGTTGATACAGTCCTTCATGCACAGCCCACAGTTCAGAAATGATCTAGTGTGGTGGTTGAGCGCTGGAAGTCTGGTGCTGTAGGTGATGCATTTGGGGATAGCTCATTGCATCAGGTTGCTGAGTGGTCTATGGAATTCTTGCAGCTACATATTAGAGAGAATTTCTTATCATAAAATGTCTAGATATACTTGCTTTTTAAAGCTTTATAAAGGCTTACATTAAACTCATCCTACCAAACAATCCAAATTTTACCATCAAATCTGTTTCATCAGTAAGTTTCCACTTACTCATTTAGGAAAGTTTTGGTTGATGAAGCCACTTCCTTTGTCAGTTACTGGGCTTTTCAGCATAATAAGTGAAGTTAAAAGAAGTTATTGCAGAAGGTGAAAACAATATGCAGTGTGAATAATATGACTCAGTCATCTTCATCTGTGTTTGAGCACAACTGCAACAATAAGCAGTGTTGCATTTTTTAAAATACAAAAAAATAAGTAGCATTGTTTATGGCATATTTAAGAAATTGGAGAGAGTGAACTGATTTATGTCTATTCCTACCTTAGGCTCTCTACTGAAGGCTAATTTCACTTGATTTTAAACCTCATTTTTAAAGTAAAATGCTTAAGTAAAAGCTGTCAGTAGGTATGTATTTTGACATAGCGGAAATGAAGACTCTGTCCTAGAAGCCTGGAAGGGAGAGGAAAATGCAAGAAATGCAGGAATATGTTTTCCCCATCAGTCTTCGTCTAATTAAAAATACTGCAGGTTTAAGTGCTCTGTGCGTGTGTAAATGCTGTGGGTGGATTGGAAGATGGTCACAAGAAAAAGAAAACCCTGTCAACTTATCCCATTGCTGCACATCAGAGGCCATGAATGTTAGGATATAGTTTCTCCCTGGGCAGTTTAACTATGGCTTCAGGCTTGCACATTTTAAATCATTCCCCTATTTCCCTTGGAGATGCCAGCTTCAATAACCTCTTCTACCCCGAGGCATTTTTGTTAAAGTCTATGGGCAAACCCATGAAGAAAAGAACAAACAGATGCTTACCTAGCAGCCCACATCCTGTAGCCCTAGAATGTAAGAAATAATAATGCTTTTTTTCTGAAACTTTTTTTTTAACGCATAATGATAAAATAGTGGTTAAAAGAACTTTCAGATCTGCTGTTTCTGCGTCTCTTTTTCACAGAGGTTAAGCATGCAAAATGATGAAACGTTTACTGTTCCTATATGAAACGTAATTTACATTAAGATGAAACATCCTGACCCAGGAAAGATTTCAGTAAACTCAGTTTTCATGCCGTTCGTCTGTTCTCACCAGAGCCTGGACCTAAATTTATATAAACTTGTACTTGTTAGCCTACTAGTCTAGGACTTAAAGTTTTCAGTGCACACATGCACGTATTGAAGACCTATACCTAAACAGGTGATCTAAAACCTGTGCAGAACACTTGCTATAAATCATCTCTTCTCAAGTATATGATTTTTTTTCCTAGTACCGGCCATTTCTGACGCCTTAGCATTTTTACAAGGGAAAAGATGAAATAATAGTAACAAAAGAAAGTTGTTGATTAAAATTATGGTTTCATTTTCTTGTTTTAGTGTAGGCTACTTATCCTAGTACAGTACTGAAAACTAATATTTTTGTACTTTTTAATTTTTCAGCAATATACAATTTCAAAGGTACAGGGATATCACAGTTACCTCTCCAGATTGGTGATGTGGTCCATATCTTGGAGTCCTGTGAAGGTAAGTCAGTTGCCTTCAGGCTATAAATTTCTCTGATTATATAATTTAATTCTGTCACTTTTTACTGGTTACTTTTTTATATAATTAGCTTTCCAAAGGTATTATTTGTATTGGTCATGGTAGTCTATTTTGAGGAAGAACTTAGTAATTTTTGGAGGGCCAAAATCAGAAGCCTACATGTGGTTTCCCTGGGAAGCAATTGTCAAATGAGGAAGTCGTCAAGGTACATAGAGAGTTGTGAAGTTCATACCAGTTTGTGTCATGCATGGTGGAAGACCTAATGGAGTACATATGTGCCTCTCAATTGGATATTTGTTGGGAAATTCAACAGTCGTCTCATAGTACACGGTGGAATTCTAGTATTTTCAAGTAGTCGGTAAATCAGCATGATTAGACACTCCTGAAAACCATCTAAGTTAGCAGACAGACTAAACAGCAGTTCTCCTAGCTAGCTTGGGCATAACTGGTATTCAGTAGGCTGATCCTAACACATGAAGTAGCTACGTGGAGGTATCTGACCAAATGGCAGAACTGTAGCATAAACAGAAACTGAAAATAGTAAGAGAACACAAAGGGAAAACTTAGTACATCTGTGAAGCTGAAATCACTGTCTGTTCTACAGTGGTAGTCTATTTCTCCTTACTGTTCTGAGTACCTTCACAATCTTACTGAATTGTCTTCTAGCCATTCAGAGCTACTGAAGATTTTAGTCTTGAAAAGCAATGAGAGAGCAGTTATGCTTACTAATTCAATAGTGAGTGTCTCTTCAATAGTTATTGTAATAGTAATATTTTTACAGTCTGAAATGATGATGTTCTCGGATAAGAGACTAAAGATTTCTGAGGTGTTTCAAGATTTGCAAAATGCATTAAAAATTATCTTCTTCATCCTACTTCCATTCTGACAGTTGTATCTTGGTAACTCCACATCTTAAAGAGAACAGGCAGCGGTAGAGACAGCTCAGTGTAGCAGGACACCCTTAACACGTTGTGGTCCTACAATTGCAGAGCGTGTAGGAAGTTGTCTGAAGCCATTCCCACATGTAGAACTATAAGTTGTTTTGGTCAGAAAGAAGGAGAACTTAGATCTTGAAGATAATACTATCTGAGAAATTATATTCCTTAGGTTTTGTAATGCAGAAACTTTTTGCAAAGGAAATCCAATAGCTTTAAACATAACTGAAAAATGGGTAGCAGTCAGTAGACGACTAGTCAACAGATGTATCCTGGAGCCATGAGTGAGGAAATGGGTCCCCTGAAAGCATGAGAGGGTTGGGTGATTCCTTCTGCCTTCATAAGCCTTCTAAGCATTCAGCTAAGGGAAAAAATGCACTGGGAAATCAGAAAGCTCCTCATCTTTTATTACTATGTTGACCCTGTTTAATACCTGCAGAAACTAGAGGTGTAACTGGTTTATGAAATGCTTTTGTTGGTGAAGAAGAGGCATCTTGGATGTTATGCAGATGAGGAAGGGTCTCTTGTACCTCAAAGAGATACACTGCCAGGTGCAGCTGATGTCTAAATAAGAATAATGAAAGTGTGTCCACATCTTAAGTCATTTTTGCTCATTTTGTGTGTACAAAGTAGGAAAATAAAACATGTATAGTCACAGCAAATGGGATGAAATATAAAAGATTTTCCACAGTATGTCAATTGGAAATTACTGGCAAATAATTTAGTTTTAGAGGGAAACTGGAACTTTACTTGCTGAATAGATACTGGCCAAAGTTCTTAGTTCTGAAAAAAATGACAGAATCTTTTCTGAGACCTTGCTTAAATTCATCAATATCCCTGCGATTTTTTTCAGTATTGCCTTTCCCCACACCACTGTTTGATTTCTTGGCTTGCCTGGCTGAAATGTCTTTCTGTTAAAGATGTGTGAGATGAAAAAACAGTAACGAAGTTGTAACCTGTTCATGAAAATACAGTCAGGAAGTTTGAGTCTTAAAAGCTCTTCTTTGAGATAAAATTGACGTGGATACAGAGTTGCTTATTGCTGCTTGGCAGGTCCTGTTTTATGATGATGGAATGTGCGAGCAGTCAATTAAGTGCTTGATTAAGGTTGCACTCTTCATTTTAGGTTCTTTAGGGAGGTTTGTTGTGGTTTAGCATAGTTATAGCAATAAAAAACCTCATTCAGAGTTTCCTATTACTCCTGCTGCAAAATTGAACTTTATTTTGGAGTTCATTTGTTTCCCTCTTCCCTTTTCTCCCCACCCATCCCCAGATGAATTTCCTAATTGATGAATGGAACAAAAAGCCCCATAACAGCCCTTCATTTATAAGGAATCTAACTTGAACTTTATACTTGGAAGCTGCTTATTTGTCTCCAGAAATTCTAGTTCTTCATGACAGAAAAGAGCTTCATGGGTTTTCTACCACCATGAGTGACCTTGTTAATATATATATATATATATATGTTTATATATATAATATACAAATTCTTATTCTATTTTTTTTTGGGAGGGAATATAAATCTTGTGTAAGGTTATCTGCTCTTTGCAGTCCTTGAAAGCAGATCGTACGATCTTCTTATCAATGTATAAGCCATGCTAAGTATCCTTCCTGCCTCTTGCTTTGTTTTCACTTGCATATTTTTCAAGTAGCTCCAGCATTTTTAAGCATCTTATGACAGATATTCCTAGATAAAACACAAAGCATGAGTTTAATATATGCTGGTTTATGTACATGTTACACTGAGTGTGCTCTTTTTTTTTCCTTACTTTTAGATTGGTACAGGGGTTATCTAGTAAGACATAAAGGACTGGAGGTAAGACGATGGCATTCATTTGTATGAGACTGTTTAAGGCATCAACACATGAAAGGAAGTTACTTTTTTCTCAGTGTGTCTTAGGAGACAGTCCTACGCTGATGACTTAAGTCAGCGAAATCCCCCTTTTTCTTCAGTATGAACAGAATGATCAACAATTGTTCTGAACAATGTTAGCTAATATTAGAAGTCAGGATAGAGAGAAGAAAATCAAAGAAGATACTGTGCCTTTAGGTTTACAGGCTAATGAAGATGACACCTGAAATAACTTACTGAGGTTAATTAACTGCAAAATGCTTCTGCTTCTTTGCTGTTGTTTTGTTTTGTTTGTTTCCTAAGGGTTCAGAGGGCTACATTCAATATGAAAACCTCCTATGAAGCACAAGTCTGGAAATGCATCTTTAAGTTACAAATACAGTAGTGATCACAAAAGTCAATATTGTTATACCAAAAGGTGGAAAACCTTGCTTTTAACCTGAGTAGGATGACTCCTGAATTTGGCAATGAGTGAATTTCTTAAGTCTTAGGTGCATGCACCTTTCTAGAAGAAAAGTGTATTATTTTGGAACTTGATATTAGTATCAGACTGTGTTGAAACAGCAACACCAAGGGCATTGGAAGCTGGAGACTTAAGGCTATATAACAGTGAAAACATTTGGAGGAAGTGGCTTCTCTAGCCTGGAGAAAGGATTTTAAACCTTCACAGCCACTTAAAAAGGAATATCTGGGGAGCAGAAAAGTTCTTTGCAGGGAATGTATCACCAGAAAAATCAGAAGAGTCTGAAGGCATCTACTCCTATTTTTCTTATTTTGTATTCAACAGCTTGTTAAGTATTAGCAATAACCTGAATGATCTTTGAGCAACTAACTTGTATTATATGCTTGTAGATGACAGTAAAATATTTCAGCTTCCTTTACTGAATTGTAGATGGTTGGCTTATCATTTAACTGATGAAGTGTTGCACATGCAAAAGACAGAGATGAGAACAGGCTGCCCAGAGAGGTTGTGGAGTCTCCTTCCCTGGAGATCTTCAAGACCCGTTTGGATGCTGCCCTGTGCC
>JAWLRI010000139.1:2256110-2269051 GCA_034781795.1 Crypturellus tataupa | reverse complement strand
GATGCTGCCCTGTGCCATGTGCTCTAGGTGGCCCTGCGTGTGCAGGGGGGTTGGACTAGATGACCTCTTGAGGTCCCCTCCAACCTTAGGCATTCTATGATTCTATGATTCTATGAACTATGCATAATGTTTTTATACAGCCTTCTATCTGATGTTTCTTCTGTTTTGTGAGCTCTTACCATACTGAATAGCTTTGCATTTGCTTGCTTACTTGGCTAGATGCTCACAGAAGAGGTGACAGCAGGTCTGGTGAGACCTGCTTCTACTAGACTTGCTTCTCGATGTAGCACAGATTTCACAAGAAGCTGTGCAAAGTTGTTACTCTGTAGTTACTATGACCATGGTTTCTCCAGGGCCCAATCCGAAGAGAAAGGATTTTTAAGACAAAATGATGTTAACTGTAATCTAACTGGGGAAAAAAGCTGGCATCAAGTTTCAAATATGAGTGTCGGTTAATAATAGAGCTAAATCCAAGCAAATCTTTGTTCCATACCAAGTTTAGCTCTTCTAGCTAACATAAGGTTGTTCATGGATGGATTAAGGATACATTCCTCTGGAAATTCCTCAGTTTTTGTAGTGCCTGGACCCATCACAAAAATTAACTGATTACCTTTTTTTATGCACAGGTCAATTAGGAAAAAATTCTGAAAATGGGGTGAAATCTGATGTCACTTTTTGCTACATCCTACTGGCTATGATGCTGTTTAGCCTTGAGCAGCACAAAATGTGCTCATACTCTCCACCCCAGTGGTGCCACATCTGCCTAAGGGTGCTTGGAGTTTATGGTCATACCGTCTCCCTTTATGCTTTGCAAATTCTTTTCTCCTTAAAGCATTTTGGTAACAGTTTTAGGAAGGAGAGGTAATGAAAAAGAATAAAAGTAGAATTTGGAAAGCTTTCATTTATGTAAGGTAATTTTCTTGGAGATATATAAGTAAGTGGATTCTCTTGTTTGTTTTTTCCTTCCCCAACAGGGAATATTTCCTAAATCTTTTATCCACATCAAGGAAGTTACTGTGGAAAAGAAAAGGTATTGAATTTAACTGTTTCAATAAGTTGAGGACCTCGTTTTCTAAGGAATCAAGTTTAAGTCATTTATGTGCCTTAAACACATTAACTACAATATAAAGCCATGAAAGTGAAATATTCTTGTATGTTGTGTTTAACTTGCTTCTTTCCTAGACATGCAGAAAACATAATACCTGCTGAAATCCCTTTAGTGCAAGAAGTTACCACTACCCTCTGGGAATGGGGCAGCATCTGGAAACAACTCTATGTGGTATGAAGCTTTTGTATGCCGCATGTGGCTTGATCATTACTGCTATTTATCTATTTTGCAGCCTTATTCAAATTAGTGTCTTCATCTAGATGCAAGGCAAAAATTTGTAGAATTTGCAAACTATTTCTTTACTGCTGTTTTGATCAATTCTATGATTTTAAGTTGAAAGAAAGAATTTCAGTTATTGCTGCAAAGTTGCATAACTTGATGCCTCTAGATTGAACACTTTGTCCTGTGCTAATATTGCCAAACAATTTTTTTATGATTGTTCTCAGCAGAGTTGATCATTTTCAAGATGGAAATTAAACATAAGATTTGAACAAGTTTGTACAGGTTTTAATGTGTTCTTGAGACTCTTAACAGAAGTTGTTCGAGGGTGACTTGCAGTATGTAGGTCTTAGTGACAATTGACAACATTTTTCACTTGCAATATTTTCATTTTATATTCCTTAAACAAAAAAACTGTTTTTTTTTCCACCTGAGAATCCATTTTATCCTAGCATATCTTTGTTATGCAAAAACAATACATAAACTTGCACTGAATTCAGAGGAATTTGCCCAAACAGACTTCGTACTGACCATCCGCCTTTTTTGTATGTAAGTTACGTGCAATGATGGTGCTTTTCTGTATGTGACTGTAATGACCACCTGGTAGTGTTTCCTTATCAGAAAAAGGTATTTACAGGGTTTAGGAGGAGAAAAAAATCAAACTAAAATAGAACTACAGGAAGTGATGCTGGGTGACCAGCATGACCTAGAATATGGGCAGCAAGTGGCAGGAAGAAAGCAGGACTAGAAGACACTCAGATATAGCTGAAAATTTAAGCAAAGAAGACCAATTTGCATATCATAGTTTATTTTGTAACCTAGTATTAATCTGTGATTTGCATGCTAATGATTTGTTTGACTTAAGCCTAACCATCAGAAATGTTTCAAGTACTGACTGGAAAACATCAATAAGATGCTGAATTCTTCAGTATCCTTAATAGTCCAGTCCAGTAGATAACCTGAAATGGGCTGTCATTTGATTGTGTGTTTTTCTTTTAACTTCCAGCTGTCAAATTTTGCTTTGTATCTGTTGGAAGCCTTGACTACTGTGTAATCTTCCTCACTGATGTGCTTACATTTAGAAATGGGTCACTTTTCAGTCTTCCTTTTATTAAAGTCTGCAGATAGATAGAATATACCTTAATGGATGACTCTGGAATAGCTCTAGTGACTTCTGTGTATTTGCCCACTTTTTCTAGTAGCCTTTTAAAGGTATAAAAACACTACAGTCAAATGTTTTTATTTCCAGCATGCTGTCATCAGTACTTTAGAGGGAAAATGTTTTCAGAATTTCTTTTCATGAGACTTCAGTTAATGATTTTGATTCCATCAAAAAGCACAGCTATATAAACAAAACCTCATATCATTCTCTATGTGCACATGGATTCATTCTATTTTATATAACTTCTTTCCTATAATGTGCGGGATTTTGTCCTTAAAACTTTGTTTAATGAGAAGACAAAAAGGGAGCCTGGCCAGTAATCTTGAATTACATGGGAGAGTTTTGGGAGGAATGGCCAGAGGTAAAGAAACAAAACAGGACTTAGATTGGTGGGAACTCTTATCTTGACTCTGGAAGCTGAACAGGTAGCCATAACGAACGGTTTTACTTCAACTTTCTACAGAGCTTGAAACCTCTTATCTAGAACCTATTATTTATCTTAGGCAAACAAGAAAGAGCGGTTCCAGCAGGTACAGTCGATGATGTGTGACTTAATGGAATGGAGGTCACAGCTTCTCTCTGGGACTCTGCCAAAAGATGAGCTGAAAGAACTCAAGCAGAAAGTCACTTCCAGAATTGACTACGGTAACAAGTAAGTGGACTATGCTGCTTCTGGAAAATATGGTTTTAAAGCATCAAGAAATAGCAGAGAAATTCTTCCTGCTTGAAGCTTTTTACAACATGTATGTAGGATGTAGGTGCACTAAACCCTTCTTTTCAAGGTTCTCCCTGTTATTCTTCTGGTAACAGAAGTTCCCACGTTGAGCTTTTTTATCCCAATTAACTCTTTCAAAACATTTTCAATAGTGTTTTAAATTTATCAGATAGAATAAATTATCAGATACCATAAGTCATGTGCCTGTCCTTATATACATGTAAAATCAATGTACTCAGGACCAGACCTTTATACCCATCTTTCAAAAATGCCACCTACCTCTTAGGAGAATTAAGCTACCACATGAAAAGCGGTGGTCAGACCCTGGCAGTGGATGAATAGCGTTAAGTCTGAGGTGTGCAAAGCCTATCTTGAAGGCAAAATCCCCACATTAACATGGGAATTTCCAGGCAGAATTCTGGTTCTGGTAATGGAAGTGAAACTACTGTAGATAGAATAGCAGCTTGACAAATGCCGTGTCTGTCTTTTGCTGATGAAATGCCATTGCAGGACAAACAAAAAACAAGTCATGTGGGGTTATCGGTGGTATTCCACTGTTTGGTAGAGGGGAGAATAAGTAAGCCAACTCTCATGATAGTGATATTATGATAGATATAAGCAATCTGCTTATAAATGGGTTTGAGCTATTGCAAATGATGTGGCGGTTGTGGCTTGAAGACGCATATCTGGCTGCAAGTCTCAGGCTGCATGTGGCTAGACATAAGCAATGACCATGAGGTGTTAGGGAGCTCTGCTTGTTCACTGTGGTTTGGACCCACAGATTTGTGAGTTCTGTTTACAGCCTATACTCTGGGAATGCAAATCAAACAGTATGTCCAACACACGTGTCTAACACAGGTTTACATGTCAAAAGGAAAAAAAAGAAGAGATGAGGACTCAGTGAAGCAAAATGTGCATTGGAACACAGAGAATGTTTTATGTGCTACGTGTTTGAGTGCTTTAGTGACAGCTTCCAACTCCATGTTCCAAAATGAAACCATGTGGATCAAGAGTTTGAAAAAAGTTAGCTTTTGATTAACGCTTCTTCAGTGAAATAACACTACGTGTATTTAAACTGATTTTATCACTTTAAAACCTGAAGCACTGTTGTATCTGTGAATATGCTCCAGTTTTATTTTTATAGAAGAAAAATAACCCTGCCCTATTGTGTATTTTTTTTTTTAAATATTCACAGGATACTTAAGTTAGACTTAATAGTTAGAGATGAAGATGGGAATATCTTGGATCCAGATAATACCAGTGTCATCAGCCTATTTCATGCACATGAAGAAGCAACTAATAAAATCACTGAGCGGATTAAGGAGGAAACGGTAGGAATGATGAACCAAACCTAACACTTTAACGAAACCAAGGGAGGGGGAGGCGGGGAGAAGGTATCAGGCTAAAGAGGGAACTTTATAACATTAAACTTGTTAGAATTCTTTTCCTGACTTTAACTTCACATTGCTGAGTTACAGCTATGGAGATTTTCATCTGTTAACTTCTAGCTTGTCTAGCTAATGGTTTTGTGAAAATGTGTTTGACAATTTGTTCTCAAAACTCGTGTCTCAGTCAGACAGTTGCTTTTTTGCATATGCTAATTCAAGGAGAAGGAATGGAGGATGCCCATGACATGCACTGGATTCAGTCTATGGGTTACGCTAAAAGCCTGTTTCTAAAACTGTCTCTAAATCCATTCTTGGATATCTGAATGGAAGTAGGTATTTAGTAATAGACTGTGTGACAGAGTGAGTGTGATTCACATAGTGATTATATACATTGAGCTCAATCTGCAAGCCTTGACTAACCAAAGCTCCTTTTTAAAGGCTCCTTTGGCAACATTGGTTGTTTACTACATGTTGTTGCGTGTTAGATATAGCCTGACAGACGTGAAGTCAAGTTTGTTAAAGCAGGAAGGTGGAGAACTTAGAATAATCCTGTGAACACCTACAATTATCCTGCCTATCACAGCTGATGAGTGCGAAAGTTTCCTGTTTTAAAATGCAAAGCAGATGATTACACTTCCTTGATTTTATCAATAATAATTTTAATCAGGAACATGATAACTTGGGTTCTTTTATTCATTTGTGAGAAAGTAAACAGTGCTAAATGAAGAAAAAAACATTTGAAGAGAAGTTGCGCCATCATGACATTTTAATAGTGCCTATCAGAAATCTGTGGAAAACACAGCATTCTCTTAGGAGGAAAAGTATCACTGAATAACTTTTGCTTCCCAGATACCAAAATACAATTAGCGGATAACATAAGTATGTAAAGTTTAAACCTGGTGCTTTGCAGAAGAATAAGTTGGCTTCTTTTAAAAGAAAGAGCAAATTAATGGATAAAAAGAGCTTTAGACCTGAACCTCTGAGTCCTAGGTGGTTAAAATGAGGTTATGGTTAGAATGGAGGTGCATGAGATGATGATCCTGGTCAGCACTCTCCAGATCTCAGCATATGCTCCTTTTATGTTATTAGTCTCCTCTTCAGGAAGCTCTTGCTATAATGTTTCTAGAATTACTCTAGCCTTGAGAGCTGAGCAGTGAGTTTTGTCAGAAACATCCTAAATCAAACCCTGTTTGAGTGCATACACTAGACCTTCTGCTACACCGCTGTGCTCCAAAGTCATCTCGTGCATGCTTCCAGGATGGCCTCTTTGGAGAGAGCTTGGTATTTTTATTTCTCTTACGCTATTTTAAAGAAAGAAGCTTCCATAGTCTTTCACCCTTTGCTTGGTGGCTAAGGATGTGGAAGTCAAATTACAATCTCTTCCCCTAGAGGGATTTTAAGCAAAAATATCCTGGAAACTTCCAGGCATGGAACTTTATGGAAATTTTAAGGAAGGACTTCAGGATCTTTCCATTGAAAGCATCCTGCTTTACTTGAGAGGTAAGGCTTTGATTGCATTCATACACAGGAGGGGAACTTAACGTGTGTCTTATCTCCTGAGTGAAAGTAAATAGAAAACTTCCAAAAGAAAAGGGCTTCTGCAGGATAGAGGAGAAGAGAACGGGCCTAATTATTGCATCTGTCAGAAATATATGTAAAATAATAAATACAAGTTTCACTTTCTTTTTAGAAAAGAATTGCAGAAATATCTACTTAAAAAGGGTAATAAGCTTTGAATTCCAGACAGGAAGTTCTTACTGGTAGTACCAATTAAGTCCCTTAAATCTCACAGAAGAGTGGCTTTAAGGCATGTTTATTATCATCAAGTTTTTCATTACTTGCACATTTACGTAGCTCTGGGTACAACAATGCAAGGAAAGCTCTCTGTTACACATCTCCTATAGAGAGAGGGCTCTGGTTGCAGTTTAGAGGAAGGTGGGATCCCCCAGCCCAGTGTCCCTTCTGCAGCTTCTGACTGTGTCTTGCTTCACGATAAAAAAGGATGTTGAAACACTGCTGAAATAGGGGTAGGGGAGAGGGATGCTCAGAAACCTATTTCCTAGTCATCTTTGCATTTTTCAGTAATCTCTTTCAAGGGAATATATAAGACAATGGTCATCTGCTGGAAATAAGGTTCCCTTGGTTCAAATTTGTTTGTCTGGTCCTTTAACTGCACCAAATGTGGCAGTTTTCCAGATTAAGTTTTCTATATAGGCAAGCTTGAAATCGTTACCTAATAATTTGCTTCCTTCTGAATAGTCAAAAGATCAACCAGATTATGCATCGTACTCGCGAATGTCTTCATCCCCCACCCACAGTCTGTATGTCTTCGTGCGGAATTTTGTTTGCCGAATTGGGGAGGATGCAGAGCTCTTTATGTCACTATATGACCCACAGAAACTAACAATTATAAGGTAAGTATATTTTCTCCGTTCCCCCAAATAATAGTGAAGGAAACTAGACAAAATGGAGTGTAATATTTGCCAACATATTACTAATGCAAGGAACATATAAATAAAAAGAAGAAAACCCAAGGGAAAAATAGGTAAAGGCTTTATCTCCAAAACAGTTGTAGGGCCTGTGATCCCAGATCTTTTGACAGATAATTGCTGCACAGTGAGTATTTCAAGGTTTTAGAGAAGTTTGCTCTGGTGATCTGAATTTTCTGAGGTTGCCTCCACAAATAGATGGAGTGAGGATGTTTGCTTGTTTGCCAAAGCAGATTTTTATTTTACAAGGAACAATAGAGATTTCAAGTATGTGACAATCAATAGCTAAAAACTAGCTTAACTGCTGTAAATGCTCTACTTCGCTACCTAGGACCATTATGGAAGAGACTATACTTGTAGAAAAGCACATAAGAATTTATGTGTTATCTATTTATATAAAAGCATACCGGAGAGACAGAATAAAAAAAAAAAGGAAGTTCAGAAAGCAACAAAAATAAACTCTTTATAGCATCTAGATCAAGGAGGCTTCATGTTCAATGTCAGTTGCACAGTCAGTTTTTAGGTAAATAAAAAGAACTTGTGTTCTGGGCAGTTTAATAAAGGTAATAAAACTTGTAAATTTTTAACTGATACCTTTCAATGAGAAGAACTCTTGCTCAGAATAATATGCTAAACACAGTTTTTTGTTTCTTTTTGTTATTTTCGTTTAGCAAGGGGATAATTCCATTAGGCTCCTTGCCCTAAGAGTGAAATATTGTTATTCCTATCAGGAAACAGATTTTTTAAGTAAGATACAGAGTAAAGGAGGGACAAGACGGGAGGGACCTGTGAATTCAGAGACAGAAGAGAATCTTTTGACTGTTGCTATTGAACAAATTACACGGATGTTGACGTTTCCTCCAAAACAGATATCATTCTGTATGTTCCGTTGAAGTTACCTTTGTAACTTTCTGATTACTATATAGCTTTCTTAGTCTGACCTTCAAACAGCACAGAATAGTGACTGTTGCTCAACTTAAGTGTTATGTTTCTTAATATATTCTAAAACAGGCATGTTAAAAGCACATGTTAATAAGTTGTTGTTGTTGTTGTTTTGTTTTTTAATCTTTGAAACCAGTGAGAACTACTTGGTGAGATGGGGGAGCAAAGGTTTTCCAAAGGAAATCGACATGCTCAACAATCTGAAAGTAGTGTTCACGGTGAGTACATGCTTTCCAGCTCTTGTTTGTTATTTGCAAATCGGAGTCTCTCTTCTCTGTGGTCGCTACTGGAATCCATACAATTTGAGCAAGACGAGGAAGAAAGCTGAAGACCTCTTAGAAACAGGGCAAGGCCATCAGAGTCATCACTCTATGCCAGTGATAATGATTACTTCCATATCTTTCCTCAAAGCCCCTTCTGGAGCTTTTCTTTAATGCCTGCCTTGTCAGCTTCCTCATTGTTTGATCCTTCTCTGGTGTAGCTCTGGATTAATGCCTTCCTCTATTCCTCTGTCGTCTTCTAATATTCACTGTCACATTTCCTTACACTATGTTGAAATACTGTTTTCATCCTTACTTTGGTCCCACTTTCCTTTTTTATTACTTATTGAAGCTCAAATTATTACCAAAGGTCCTGTTCAAATTTTACTATTTAAAATTCTTCCTCAAAGAATATTCTAGCTTTCCTTTCTGTTTGTTTCTTAGGATCTTGGAAATAAAGACCTTAGCAGAGATAAAGTTTACTTAGTTTGCCAAATAGTCCGAGTTGGAAGGATGGATCTCAAAGACAGCAACTCCAAAAAATGCACGCAGGGACTGAGACGGCCTTTTGGAGTAGCAGGTAACGGGTACCACTGATGCTGGTACTTGAAGCAGGAATTCAGTGATGCTTGCCAGTCTTGCATGGTAGACTCTAAGTTAGGCCGGAATATGAATCAGCTGTAATAACCACAAAGGAGTGGAGTCCACAAAGCTAATATTTCAGTTTAGGTTAGAAATGGGTTTTTGAAATGA
Source organism: Crypturellus tataupa (assembly GCA_034781795.1). Taxonomy (NCBI): domain Eukaryota; kingdom Metazoa; phylum Chordata; class Aves; order Tinamiformes; family Tinamidae; genus Crypturellus; species Crypturellus tataupa. The sequence goes on along the minus strand of JAWLRI010000139.1, from coordinate 2,260,015 downwards.
ATTTCCAATAATGCATGCTTAGCACAAAGCAAAACGCAGCATCAGAGTGCAACAGGAATTGTGCATAACTGCTAATGGTGTGAGGAGACCAGGGCCCACATGTGGGTGGGTGTTCCTTCTCTTCTCCCCTCCCCAGCCCTACATCAGCAACTGGCATTCCAGAACACAGCTTCTTTTCATGATAATGATCATCCATCCACTGAAGAGAAAATACTTTGCACTGATGACAATAACTGATGCATTGCTGGCATTAGAGCACACACTGCTACTCTAAACTCTTGAAAACATGTAGTTAACTTGAAGCACAAGAAAATATAGTACTCTGCATAATACATGAATAAGAGGAGATATTTTTTCAATGCCATTATAGTGTTTTGATGATGATTCTTTTACTCTTCTAGTTATGGATATTACAGATATCATAAAAGGAAAATCTGAAAGCGATGAAGAAAAGCAGCATTTCATTCCCTTTCACCCGTAAGTTGGTCACAAATATCTTAATTTTATACTTGCACAAAGATATATCTATATGAAGAAAAATCTCTGTTGGTACAAAGGTCTGTCCCCAAGTGCTTGCAGTGTGGCTATCACCTCATGCCACAGAGCTGCTCCAGTAGCAGCACACCTCTTGCTGATGCAAGCAATGGCTGGTTGAATTTGATATTCTTAAAAGTTCTTGCTTCTACTTAGGGTCACTGAATCTCCAGCATTTTGAAACTTCTTTCACCAGATTTTTGATGAGAAAATAATGTATGTCTCTAGAGTTCTTATATTTCATGTTTTTTTCTACCTCCATCTGGCCTATAAATGTGAAGCCTAAATCATTCAACTGTGATAAAAAGGATTTTTCTTTGTAACAGAAAGTACATGGGTTTATTGAATTTCCTGATAATAATTTTAGTCACGATGAAGTAGCTAAACTCTGCCATTGTAGAATTATATTCTAAAGGCCACATCTGAAGGCATTTTCAGTTGTTGTCTAACTGCAGATAAATATTATATTTTAAGGGTTTTTCAGTGCCTGGTGATGGAATGTACTACAAAATCAAGTGTTGCAAAGAACAAAAGCTGTGTCATCTGTGTTTTGAATGGTGTTTGATATACTTACCACTTAATTTCTAGCAGACATTTTCTTTTTCTCTTCTAGGGTAGTGGCAGAGAATGACTTTTTACACAGTCTGCTAAGCAAAGTCACAGCATCAAAAGGAGACAGTGGTGGACAAGGTAAAGCAGACTATTTTTGTAAAGTACAGTAACAAGGTATTTTAGTGGAACTTCATTTCAGATTGTTTATATTTTAGAGTGCAGCTTTTATATTTTAACCATAGCATCACCATGGAGATAGGTGATTCATGCAGCTGCAAGTGATAAATCATGAGGGTATGGGAGAATGTGGGAGGTTATTTGAATTACCAACTATAGTTTTGGATTATATACCAACTTTTTTCTAGTTAAAAGGGAGGCAAATTCTTATCAAAGTTCTGGTGGAGGGAAAAGAGCAATGATAATCATCTGAAGAGAGTTTTTTTCCTTAACATAAATGTGTTGTATTTTTCCTCTAGGTCTCTGGGTAACTGTAAAAATGCTTGTTGGCAATGTGACTCAAACTAGGAAGGACTATCCACACCTTGTAGATAGAACCACAGCGGTTGCTAGAAAGCTGGGATTTCCTGAAATAATCATGCCAGGTAGGATGTGATTTTGTTGTTATTGCGTTTTTTTTTTTTATTTCCTCCTATCCTAGAACTAGATTTTTTTTGTCATTCTTTGGTTTAAAGATGATCAACTACAAACTTAATTAGCGATTTCTGTTATGTGTACCTCAGAGGTTGTTCATTCTTTATGATATGCAGCCTTCTATTGTTAGAGATACACAGAAGACGGAAATCCTTGGAAAGTATTATGTAGTACTTAAATAGTACTTAATTGGGGCATAGGGAGGAGTGGGAGTTGGGGAACAGGGAGGGATAATCCAATATCTCTGCACGTAGCTTTTTTTCTACTATTAAAATTCTGGTCAATTTTTCCTTGAATCTTCAGTTAACCTTACTTTTATCATAAATTATTACCTTCCTTAAATATTCAACATCAATGTGAGTTTACAATTTCTCTTTGGAATTATAAAATTCTTGCCAATTGAAGTCATTTATGGTCTGCAGTCCTCTAAAGTATCAGGATTTGAGTTAAAGTTTTTTTTCTTTGATGTCATGAATTTTTCACAAAGAAAATTAGGTTTATTTGGGTAAAACTCAGTAAAGGTGATGCATCCTGCAGTCGCCTCACCAGCAGGTGTCAGTACAGGACGAGCTTTAGTCAAGTTTAGGAAATATGGTTGCTTTCCAATTCAGACTGTACTTTCTTCTTAGAATAGCACAGCTAGAAATTTAAGTTCAGATGGAAAATATGATCGTTTAATGTGTTTCACTGCAGAAAAAGAGGTGCTCTTGTGAAGTTCAGTTGACCCTGTCCTTTGTGTTCTCAAAATTTTTTTTAACCTTTTAATTTCTTTTGCAGGAGATATAAGAAACGACATTTATATTACATTGATCTCTGGAGATTTTGATAAATACAATAAAACAACTCAGAGAAATGTAGAAGTGATAATGTGTGTTTGTGATGAAGAAGGAAAAGTGATACCAGTAAGTTTTGTTTTATTTTCTAAATGATATGCATATAAACTTAAAATATATTTTAAAAGCAAGGCTGAAACTTGCAGTGCACTTTCGTACAATAACACTGGATGTTAACTCAGTCTTCACTTGCATTCCCTTTTTACTGATGTTTTTATGATGTTTGAAGTGACAACAGAAAACATACAACAGATGGAGTGGAGAAATAACAGAGTGACCTATTTTAGCTTTGACTAATGAACAAACAGATGAAATGCTGCTTCTGACAATTGCTAGTTATAGTTCAAGTTTTTTCTTGTGGAAATTCCTGGAGGAATGCTAGCAAAGCATTAAAATGTTAGAAATACCATCTCCCTTAACTGCTGATTTGGGCCATTTTATCCCTTGAATGAAAGAACTGCATGGTAAATTGCTAAGCTAGTGCCAATAGAATAATGTGGACACTGCACATATGCAACATAAATATTTACAGTGCTTTTGTGCATGTCTTTTTCTGTTTTGAGGAGCCTTTGTCTCTTCCCTAAGGCTTTTTAACACCTGCCCAGTGCTCAGGGGGATTTTTAGTCTTTCCTCCTTGAGCTGGTTTCTGAAGCGATGAGGGTGAAATCATAACGGCACTTGTGATAAAATAAACATGCAGAAACCCATAATGGTTAGTGACATGCTGAAATGACTGTGTGTTTATGAAATTACAGTTAAATGCTTGACCTGAAATGTAGTTTCCAAGTTGGAATGCAGAAAATGCTGGACACATTTAATGAATATAGTCCATGCAACAAATTGTAACCCTGATGGTGGCATTTTTACTTACCGCTATGAAAACAGCTACCCACAAGAGCTGCATGTGCAAGTCATGAGAGAGCGCCTCAGCTGTAAAACAGACTTCAGTTACAGACTGCATGTCACAATTGTCACAATTAAGATACTTGAAATATATCTGTGCAAACACTCAGTTAAATTAACATATCATGATGCATTCAAATGTCACTTATTTATAAATTTTTCATTCCAGTACTGTGTCTGTCCAGTTCTACAAATAGATCCATTCTCCAAATACTATAAAAAAAGATTTGTCCCTTTGAAATACATGTTCACATGCACTTTCTCTAATAAAGTACACTTTTTAGCAGCAGTTTTGACAAAATGTAAATGCTGCCGGATGCTGATAGTGAAGATATTTTCCCCATTAGCTCACAGAAATCATAGAATCACAGAATGCCTCAGGTTGGAAGGGACCTCTAGAGGTCATCTAGTCCAACCCCCCTGCACACGCAG
>JAWLRI010000139.1:2233280-2255135 GCA_034781795.1 Crypturellus tataupa | reverse complement strand
GCCGCCGCGGCGTGAGGCGGCGCTGAGGCGAGGCCGGGCGGCGGCGCCGGGGCTGCAGTCCCGAGGGACACGGCTGCCCCTTTGCCGCTGTTATTGGTAGCTCAAATCGCCAAAACTCGCAGACATCCGTGGGGTAGTAAGCATGACTACATATATATTATATATATTTTTTTTTCTTTTTTGGTAGAACGCCGTTTGCTTGGGCGCGGGGGACAAGCCCGTGAGTGAATATCGATCCGTTCTCTACTACCAGGTCAAGCAGCCCCGCTGGATGGAAACACTAAAGGTATCGCACGGAGTTTGCGCTTGCCCCTCTCTGCTGCTTTGGCAGTGCCTCACTGAAAACAAACAAAAACAGCAACAAAAAACCCCGCGAGCTCATGCTGTGCAACTTTATAGTGGAAAAAAAAATAAGCGCTGGCCTGAATAGCGCTAGGAGCGAGGTGCCTTACTCATACATCAGTTACCAGGGATATGTGATTACCGAAGCTGAACATTTGCCCTAGAAAGCGATGATAAGATTTTGTGTAGCAAAACAAATGAGATCATATTAGATAACCTTGTGCCCTAACATGCCTCATCAAAAAAATAAGTATTGTATTTGTTCTGCAGCTGTAAAGTAATGCTGCTACGAGCCTCAAATCATGGAGAAAAAAAAAGAAAAATATATTTTTTAGCAATATCTGTCTTGAATTTCTTTAGGGAGACATGATTAGTTGCATAATCTATCCTTAATGTCAGTTTGGAGAATGCCCAGAAGCTGCTAAAAGAGGTTCCTACAAAGCGTGCCCATGCTAGCTGGTAAGCACGGCTGCTTGAAGGACGTTAGAGGAGATGATGCGGCTGGAGCAGCCTGCGATTACCCGGTGGTGTTGCTGAGCGGGAGCCGGGAGCGCACGGCGGAGGGTCAGGGCATCTGCAGCAGAAACCTGTATCTTGCTTTAAAAATGCTGACAGGCCAAGTGTTTTGCTTAATATGCTTCCTTTTACATTTTGACTGCATTTCACGGCAGTTCCTTTTAAGTAGTGTAGTTAACGTAAAGGAGTTACAATAAGAACTGTATTGTAGGGGAGGTTAGGTAGATGAAGGCAAAGCCGTGTGTTGATTTACAGGTGTTCCAAGTTTCAGAACTTGCCAATCTAAAAATTGGAGTTTTTAACACAATCAGAGGGCTCCCTTCCTTGTGCATCTGTTACAAGTTTGCTACTTTAAGAAATAGCAGCCATGATTCTTTGGGATTCTGTTCAAGGCTTTGAAACTGAATTAATTTTGTCTTGAAAATAGTCTTAATTTATATTGCTAAAATTTTCTTACCAATCCCATAAGCAGATTAAAAAAAAAAGTCAAGTTATCTGTATGAAATGTGGAAGATTCATAATGCTGAAGAATTGCATAGCATGGTTAACACAGTGAGGAGTGAGATGGCGACTGCAGTAGGTTTATCTTCTAGTATGCAAGCACATCTGCCTTAACTTACTGGTTCAGTGGTTCATTTCTTTGATGGTGCTAGGCTTTTAAGCAAAGATTTATAGATAATTCTATATCTTTCATTTCTTCCATTACGGTAATTAGACTCGAAGTTTTACGTGAATAGCAAATACTTATTTGAAAAAAGAAGCTTAAAATCGAATGGATTAAGTCACCATTTTTAAACATAACACTATTCCTTATTTTCTGATTTTACAAAAGGTAGCAGTCCCGATTGAAGACATGCAGAGGATACATTTGCGTTTCATGTTCAGACACAGGTCATCTCAAGAGTGTAAGTAGGGAATTTTTGCTAAAGTAAATTCTAAAATTGATTGGTACACAACTGGAAGTATTATTTTGCTTTGCAGCTAAAGATAAAGGAGAAAAGAATTTTGCAATGGCTTACATAAGGTTAATGAAAGAAGATGGAACAACTCTACAAGATGGCATCCATGATTTGTTAGTCCTAAAGGTATTGATTCAACCAACTTTTCTGATCAACCCTTTTTCAGCACTAGGTTAAGCAAATGTGATGTTTAGCTGTATTGTTTACTTTTCTAGTGCTAGTTACATTTTATTACTTCATCAAAGACAAATATTAAATCCTTCATTTGAGAAAAAGAAAAGATTTGATGTAGTTTCTCTCATGATTGCTAAAAGTTGCTCCAGATTTTAATCACATATAGATGGATCTAAAATATGAGGAAAGAATTGCACTTCCTGCTATTTTTAATGTATTTAAAATGCTTTTGCCATTTTCTGATATAGAGGAAATCGTGGCAAAACTCAGTATGTGTATGCGAGTGGTTATTTAGATGACAGGGAGAAAAAGTGAATAATCTATGGATCTTAGATAATTTGTTGTCTGAGGTTTGCTTTTGTAATATAATTCATTAAAAAAAAAAAAAAAGAAAACTCAGAAGTTTCAGGAATTCGATTTTGAAGAGCAAGGATATTATTCTTGATCAGCCTAGAACAGAGATAGCATCTTTACTTTGTAAATAAAAGCAGGGAGCAGATGTTCTGAAGCACCAATGTTTTGCTTTTATTGCTTTTCTTTTCCCCCTTTCTCTCAAATCACGGCCAGTATACTAGAACAATCACTTACTTTAGTGATTTCTCAGCCTTCTTAATAAACTGGTTTCATGTTACATTATAGCAAGTGGAATATATATAAGTAAATGAAACTGTTCACTTAGTTCAGCAGAGATAACCAACCAGAGGATGGTTATTTCTTTTCTTCATAAATATTAAAATTGATAAATATTTATTCTAGAAGGGCACACAGTGATCATGTTGCATGACTGGTAATGTTTGTTACAAAAATCTATCAAATACATTGTTGTGTCAATGCTATATTTTTGATTAAGCAACAGCATGTAGGAAATAAATGCCAAACTGAGTTGACCTACTTTATCCTTGGGAGGAATGGACAGATTTTCTGACATATGTTTGTCTATTCCAGAACTAAATACAGCAATTGCAAGCTGTAAATGTTTTTAAACAGTTGTGCATCTGGCTCCTTAAAATAAATCAATTCAAAATTGCAAGATTTAAAATATTTGCATTATTTTCACTGTCTTCTGTCACTGGTTCTTTTTGATAGACTTTGAATCCAATTTTCAGATTATTTCCCCATGTCTATTTAACTTGTCTCAGGAAAGGAAGGTCAAGATTCTCTTCTAATTCCGGAAATTCTAAATGGTGAAAGTTAGTTATACTGTCATTTTTGCTATGTTTTCCCTTTGACTTGTCTAGATAGCTCTGTAGTCATTCTTTTGGATCTTTTTTTCTATAGAAATGTAGAATGTGCGTATATATATATATAAAATACATTAATGGAAGCACATACAAACTAAGTGACTAGAAAACTATTTTAGATGATCTTTTTTTTTCATAGCTCCTTGTTTAGACCTACTTGTAGTTTTAAGAGTATGACATTTTGCTTTACTGAATCAGATCTGTCATAACTCTAAGTGACTGTCCTCATCAACACATGGGTATGTTTTTCAAGACTATTTTTTTTAACAAAAAATGTAAATGAATGTAAACATGTTTTTTTGCTTGGTCAATGTCTTGTATATCCAGTGATGTAAAATATGAAATAAATGATATGCTATTTTTCAGGGTGATAGCAAGAAAATGGAAGATGCCAGTGCTTATTTGACATTACCCTCTACACGTCAGCACACAGAAAGTAAAGGAGCAACTATAGGCAGGAACTCGAGTATTGTAGGGGGACTTTCAGTAAGCTCACGTGATGCATTTTTTATTTCAACTCTTGTTTGTTCTACAAAGTTAACTCAAAATGGTATGTATTTTCTAACCAGGGGAAGTTTTAGAACAGTACTTTTGCACAAATGATAAATAAAATATAAAAATTATCTGGATATCTGTTTTTTTGTTAGTGGGCCTACTAGGTCTTTTGAAGTGGCGGATGAAGCCAGAGCTGCTACAGGAAAACCTGGAAAAACTGAAGATTGTGGATGGAGAGGAGGTTGTGAAGGTAGATAATTATTTTGCTGCTGGGACTTTGCAGAGAATGGGCAACAATTCAAAACATTTTTTTTCTGAATGCTTTTATCAAGGTTTTGCTTTTTCTTACACATTCCATAGTGCTTTATTCACAATGTGTTTGTGCATACTTATGTATGGGTACATGTATTTATGTTTATGCAGACAACATAAAATAATGCTGATATAGCCAGACCAGTATGTGAGCTTAGTACTGATCTTGAAATTGATGGAGTAGCAGCCACTGTTGTTCTAGAATGTTCGCTGTTTTTCTTTTTTTGGTTGAACCTGACTGACTGAACTTCAGGAATAGGTTTTTCCATTCTGTTTTTTTCTTCAGATTTTAGTTGTTTTGTGTTGTCAAGTAGACTGAACTTATGATGGGAGTGCTTTGCATACATCCTGTGAAGTATGAACAAATAATTTTGAAGATGCTTTTCTAAGAAATAGTTTGTGCTCCCGTTTAAGGTAGATTTATTTATGATGGAGTATTGTGTTGTCATGTGTGAAATGAGGGAAAAAAATAGTAAGTGATACTTGTTGTTAGATTCAGTCAGAGTTGATAAAGGTATGTCCTTGATTATCTTTTTTTTTTTTTTTTTAGTTATTTGTCACATCTCTGTTAATTGAGTATCGTGGCCTTAAATGTTCGGTCTTTTGTTTACTTGGTGTTATGGTTAAGTAGTCTAGTATTAGATATCTGCCATCTATCAACACTCATTTTGTTTTAGGAAATTACCCCTAATAGGTTTGAAATAGGGAACATTGTGTTCCATATATTAAGGCATCAAACTTGCAATACTGTATTCTTTGGCCCAAGTACCAGCATGCTTTCTAAGTGTTGTTGCTCTTGTTTATCTTTTAAATTACTTAATTACCTCCTTTGTTTTTCTGAAAGACTCATCTGATTGCTATTTTCACTTTAAATCGATGACCTGTTTTAGAGCTTACTAACAAAAAAAATATGTACAAGGAGGTATTTATAGGCGACTAGGTGATGCTCTTCACTTGATAGCTGGCTAGGTTTTCATGAGAAAGGCATCCTTTACACTTCTTTGGCACTACTTTAGTACAAGATACTGCTGTTCAGCAGATGTAAAATAATATGGGCACTGATCTGTGGTAGAGCACAGTGATCTGAGAACTGTTACAATACTTCAATATGGTCCCTGAAGACTGTCTTTCTACTGAGGAAGCTGCTGTATCTTAAGTTTGATGCACCACATCTGTGATTCCTCATTATTCTGGTGTCAGTAGAATGCCATATTTCTCCATCTCAAAATGGAAGATCAAGAAATACATTTTAGAATCTGTAGAAAGAAACATCCCATCTTCTACAAAAACAACAAAAAAAAACAACAAAAAAAAACCTTCTTTTGTCTAATCTGTTCATGATAGTTTGCAAAAGATGTGATCTGAGGTTGTCATTTAGAAAAGGAGCAAGAAAGCAAGCATCTGGATGGGTTTCTCCATACTCTTAGCCTTTTACAGAATTTTTAATAACATGTCTGGTATTGGCTGCTGATGGACACCCTGCTGAGGTTAGCTAGATTGCTGCCAATTATTCTTGGTAAATAATTTTGGGGCCTCTTGTTACTCTTTATAGTTTTATGATGTCAAAATTTTTGTGCAGTGAATGCAGAATAAAATCCCAAGAGTATTAGTTGGAAACACCAATGCTTTGGCCAGATGCCCAGCTATATATCATAGGTAAAACAAATTCTGAGTTTGTTATGCACAAGCAATATTATTTAGAAAAATAAAGATAGGATATGAGGGCAATAATTATAAAACTTTGTCCACGGTATTGCTTAAGATGTATTTGCTCTGCTCTTTGCTTTTTTCTGTCTGATATAAACAATTCCTCCCATATTCATTATGCTTCTTAATACTATACAAATGTAGATTAAAAAAAAGTTGAAAAGGTATGATGTATCTAGTGGAATGCTGTATTAACTTATTGTGTAAAATATGTGTAAAAATTTATTAATATTCTGAGGAGTGCCAGACTCCAGCCTTCACATGAGGAGTCTGCTATATTTGTATTATTCTTTAAATGTAAAGATTAAGAAATCTTTCCATTGAGAAAGAGGAAGAGGAACCAACAACAAGAAGTTTTTAATCAAACAGAGTTTTGGTTGCCAACTCAATGGGAACCCTGTCTTTGATTCTAAGTGGACTTTACAGCAGGTTGCAGAAGTAGGAAGTCCTTTTAATTATCTCCTAGGGGTGAAAATAGCAACTACTAATCTATATCATTAAGGAACAAGAAATCCTATTTTAGATAGTTATCTGCAATATTATATATTTTTAGCATAATTCCATAAGCTCTGAGCTAAGCATATATTACTGATTTCTTATGTGTCTGAGGATTTAGATTCTTAAATTAAAGAAACTAGAACCCAAATCCTCTGAGGTGTATTCTGAATTTAGGTGAGGATTTAGAGTGTTAAAATTAAAGAAACTAGAGCTTAAAAATATTGAAGTCCATTCTGAATATAAGTGATATTTTGGTAAAAGCTTCTAAAATTCCAGCTCAAGGAGTGAATTTTTTTTGCTGTCAGGAAACAGTTGTGTGGCTTTCAAGCTCATTTGATTGCTAATTTGTCATTTCATATTTTTGTTGTTATTGTATAGTTTCTTCAAGACACGCTGGATGCCCTGTTTAACATCATGATGGAACATTCCCATAGTAATGAGTATGACATCCTTGTTTTTGATGCACTGGTAAGAAGTAGCAGTGAAAGGCTTAAGATGTCTAAGTAAAGAATTGAATGCAGATAAGCCATCAGATCATTTTGTAATATAGAACTAGTATTACAATCTCTAAGCAATAGAATAGGAATATTTGACTAAAAAAGCAAATTTCTCTTAAAACTCTAAAAATATTGGATTATCATAAATTTGTGAGGAGACAGATACTTTTGACCTTGATGCTTTCACCTTGTGCTGATCGTGTGCATCTCTGTTTAGATATATATAATAGGGCTCATTGCAGACCGCAAGTTTCAACATTTCAACACTGTTTTGGAAGCGTATATCCAACAGCATTTTAGTGCAACTTTGGCATACAAGTAAGTTTGTGGAGTTTTTTTACTTTTTGTTTGATTTCCCCTTAAACTTCATCATTTCATTACAAGAGCAAGTAAATCCTGGTTTGGTCATGTTAATTAATGATGCCTTTTGTTTTTGTGCTGCTGTTTGTTCATCTGCTAAGAAATGATTATAAGTAAAGTTAATCGGCAAAAGTAGTAATTTATGTGGAGTTAATAATCTTTGATAATCATTTTTTTTTTGTTTTCTGAATTACACTGCATCTGAGAACTTCACTGTGAGAAGGTACTTTGGTGTAAGGCCTTTTTCGTCACATTTCTGATCTTAAATGGGGATCAGAAAGCCTAAATGGGGACTTAAGAAATATCCTTAGCATGTATTCTTTTACAGCAAACAAGTTCATGGCAAAAATCTGTTTGGGAACTGTCAGGTCTCTTGCTATGTCAGCGGAAAGCTTTCAGCAGTCAGCATTGTGAACAGCTGTCTTCAGATTCGCTATGTGGCCATGCCGGTTGGGAAGCAGAATGTGGGGAAGGTTTTGGTTTTTGGAGTTTCCAGATGTGCCCAAAGGGAGAGGCAGAATAAAAGCTAAAGGAGAATAAAAGCTAAACTTCTCTGAAACTGGAAAGTGGAAGAGGAGCTGCTTTGAGTTTCTTGCTTTTATGCTTATCAGATATGGGTGTGATAATTTTCTTAGGAGAACTTGATATTGGGTATTATCAGCAGAGAACTGGCCATCCTCGCGTCTTATGTCCTTCACCAATCCTTTGTACACAGTAGGTACCCAGTCGAACAACACAAGATTTTGTAGAGTTTGCAGCACAGGAGATTTGAAAGGACGGTGAAAAGCTTAGTGTGTGAGGCATGACAACTGATAGCATATGGAAGTGTTCTGCAAATTTAGCAGTAGATGGACTCAGGTTATTGTACAGTAGAGGGGAAGTAGGCTTTTTCTGTTGCTGGCAATGATGCATTGCTAATTATCCTTGCTTTCAATGTAATGTGAAGAGATTTCTCACAGCCTGTATTTAAAACTGCGTGCTGAGCCCCCTATCAGGCTCCATTGACAAGGCTAATTGAATCTGTCATTCAGCTGAGCAAGGATGATTTGTTGAAAGTCATACCTAATAGGTGATTTGACTCCAGTAGGTAATACAGAATTCTGTCTGAACTGTGAGGTCTTTATTCTATTTCTGTTTAGTCATCCATTTGCACCTAGCTTTTATAGACTTTAGAAAGGGCTTAACATTCAGACCGTTGATGCCCCTTGGGTGGATTGTTGCTGCATAAAAATTAGTAGGTGACTTTTTTCCAACTTTGTATAAAGGGGCAATTTCAGAGGACAGGTACCAAGGAATAATCAGAAATGCTGAGGTGCTGCAACACGGATGTAACACCTATAAGGAAGTGTGGCCATAAGCCCGATATTTTGATCCAAAATTGGAGTTAAGTTGGTGCAGAGGATGTGTCCCTCAGCTAACACAGCTGTGTATAACCTGTGTAGTATTTGGAATGGTGGCTGTATTAAGATAAAATTATATCGTTAGTATCTGTTTCATCATTTAAGATGGAAACTATAAGTATATAGATGCAAGGACCTCTAAGCCCAGTTTGGAACATATTTTAGTCAAAAATGACTTCTGTTTTCTCTTTTTCAGAAGAGTTCTTGCATTTATTGTGAGAAGGTTAGGTATAGCAAAAGTTTTTCTTGAGATTCAAAGCAGGGAAGTATGTAAATAATGTCTGTACCTTAAGCATACTGTAGTCAACCACGAGGTTGTTGTACTAGCATTCAGTTAATTCAGATCAAACAGTAGTGTTTAATCACTGAATTGCTGCTTCATGTACTGAAGGTGGTGGGCAAAAATACCATTTCATATTATCTTGTACGTGTATATTATGAACTTTTGTAAGAGCAATGTTGACTCTTACAAAAGCTTCGTGAAGGCTCTGAGTCAAGAGCTGAAAGAGCTTCCAAGATTCTGTGAATTACACTGCTCTTTTGAGATATGAGATTGCATTGTTACTTGTACAATTAAGAATTTTCTCTTTATCTGTGTTACACTGAGAGTTTGTTTAACAAACATAAAAATAAATGTAGCATTTTTTTTCTCTTCTGCTTGACTAAGCATGAACATTTATTTAGTGTGGGCAAACTAGTTAGAAAAATGAATTTTTATGAATATCATTTTTTTTCCTCAGGAAATTAATGACAGTTCTGAAGACTTACTTGGATACTTCTAGCCGAGGAGAGCAATGTGAACCAATTCTGAGAACTCTGAAAGCTCTGGAATATGTTTTTAAATTCATTGTTAGATCAAGGAGATTATTTTCACAGTAAGTACTCATTTAACTAGCAGTGCAATATCATGAACAGCAGTAGACCTGTGGTATCAAAAAAAAATCCAGGAATCTTATTTTTCATTTTTACAAGTATAACGTAAAACTTATCTAATGATCTTGTCTGGCCTAAAATCCACATATTGCTGAGATAAGGTTTCTGGGGGGAGGAATTAATCAAAAATCTACTTTCTGATGCAGAGTTTAAGTTATAGAACTCTATATTACTCTATTACTCTATTAAGTAATAGTGACCACTTTCAAAAGGTGGTGGTTTTCTCCATCAGCTGGTTTGGCCCAAGTTCAGTGAAGGGCCTAATATTGTGATGGATGACTTGAAGCTAAATGTGTGTCTGGCTTCTCAAGATTGTTGCATTAAAGAGTTCAGGCTATGCCTGATACATATTTCTTTTGTACTTCTACTGGGTGAGATTTAGATAAGTAGTGGGAAACTCAGAGCAGTGAATACAGGAAGTGGTTGGCTGTTACGTCTGTGTTGAATAGCCAACAGAATAGAAATGCTTTTGTTTTATCTGCCTTTTTGGTCAGTATGCACTCTAGTAGGACTCTTTTTCTGTTATTCTGATGCGTTATTTATTTATTTATTTATCTAGTGAAGGAAGTGTAGATAGGTCGTGGAAAACTTACTGTAAGAATGTTAAGACGGAAGGCAAAAAATGTTGCTTTGAAGACTTTTGTGTCCATTTTATCCTTAGCCTGGCAGCAGATAGATAGCACTGGATGGTCTGTGGTAAACCAAGCTGTTGCAGTATATTTTGTAATAAAATAAATAGTTGTAGCAATGTGTTCTGAATGTTGTGCAAGCAGTAATTGTTCTCATAAATTTGTTGACTCTGACCAAAATAAACAGAGATTGAACATTTCTGTCCAGTATTGGGTGCCTGTTTCTTGCTGAACTATGATGCCTTCTGATTCTGAAACTATAATACAATGAATCCTTCAACAGATTATATGAAGGCAAAGAGCAAACTGAATTTGAGGAATCTATGAGGAGGCTCTTTGAATCTATCAACAACCTGATGAAAAGTCAGCATAAAACCGCCATTTTGTTGCAGGTTGGTGTGATTGGCAACAACATTATGTGTTTTTTTGTTTTGTTTTGTGTTTTTGTCTGTTTTGGTTTTTTTATTGAGGAGAAGATGCTCTAAAACACAGTCTTTCTGGAAAGCTTTTTCTTTAGTTGTTAGTTAATCTTTGGCATCATCATCATAAAGTATGATGCCTATTATTTTCCCTGAGATTGTTCCACAATGACATAGGATTGATACTAGGGTGAGACTCTGCTAGGTGCCTATGTATATGAGAAGAAGACATTCTGGTTTTCACTTGAAATAAGGATGAGGAAAATACCTGAATGTCATGCGTCAATACATGACATATATTGAAACAGAAAGGTGGGAGACAAGAAAAAAAGAAACATGTCCTGCCCCAGATTTATATTGATTTGACCAGTTTCTCCTTTTTGATAAGTCATGCAGAATTTAATCAAAAATACTTGTAATCCATGAAATGTATTTTTAACTTAAATTTGTTACTGCTTTTGGTTAAGAAGTATGGTATATCCTTTTGGCTGTGTAAAGTATTTGAAAAATACATTCTTGTTAATGTTAGATATAATTACAGGCCATTTTGTCGACATAAAAATCGTGGTAGGAAGTTCTTAATACACAAAAGGTAAGTGAAGAAAAATGTAGATAATGGCCCAGTGGGTGTTTAACATGTGGAACATTTCTTCATTTTACTGTAAGCATTTTCATGGCCCGTTTCTGGGACAGCAGATACCAAAGATATCTGAGAGTTCCTACTTTGATATATGCTTTACCCTTTTGCATGATAGTCATGCTTACTGTGTGCCATTTATGGAAGTCCTTCTTTGGTTTACAAAGAGAATATGAACCACTCTGTTCTCTTGCATTTATCTTCCTCTGCTTATTAGCCCTTTTTTGAGGAGTACTTTGTGGTGAAGTTTATGCTAAAGTGCAGACTTTGAGTCTGAAGGGAGAAGTCCAAATTAGCATAGTTGGATTTGTATAAATGTCTGAAAGGTTTGCTCTCCATATTATGATGCATACAGAGAGAGATACCTACAGTATTAACACAATCTCTTTTTAAATTCAGGTTGCTGCCTTGAAGTACATACCATCAGTTCTTCATGATGTTGAAACCGTCTTTGATGCCAAGCTACTGAGGTAAGCTGTGTTAGAACATTTAGTAGATATATCAGATGGTATTTCCAATGCCAAGGGAGCAATAATCTTACTTGTGCAATGATAGTATTTAATACTGAGGCTTAGTCCTTTTGCCTTAACTCAGTCATTGGAATTAGCAAGTGAGCAATATATCTTTTTTTTTTTACCCTTATATAGCACTATTCCAGGAAAGCATTTTTTTTAATGTTTTGAAATAAATACTTTTATTTATATTGGTCCCCCACATACAAAAATATTTGTATTGCGGAGAAGAAATGGAAAGTAATAAATATCAGCAAATACAGCCAAAATTTCATTCACCCTCTTCTGGTTTCTGTTTGAAGGTGTCTTTCAAACCTGCTATTGATCTCTTCTCAACGCGATACAGGAAATAAATATAAATCTTAAGAACTTGAAGTATATTTTCTTTTGCTCTTGCTATCTTTATTATTAACATATGATTATGTGATTTTTTTCTATCTTACTTGTGACATTTTGGCTTTTCCTTTATGTTCAGCCAATTGCTCTATGAATTTTACACTTGCATTCCACCTGTGAAACTACAGAAGCAGAAGGTGCAGTCCATGAAGGAAATAGTACGCAGCAACCTTTTTAAAAAACAAGGTAAATATAAAATGTCTTTAGAATTTAAATTAAGTAGGTATGATAAAGTTGACTGATGTTTGAAATTGAGTAGACCTAAGGTTGGGAGAGAGTGAGTTTTGGAGGTCCTTCTTCTGAAGAAGATTGCCCACTTTCTGCAAAACGACTGGTGTGCAAAAACATGGTTGCTCCTCTAGAATCACGGAGAGCTGGGTCTCGGAGGAGCAGTTTTCTGTGTTCTTCCTATGAGACAGTATTTCAGTAGATGTATCTATATGTGTCCATTCAGTCCATTTACAAGCTGCATAGTGAAATAGGAACATAGAACAAAATCTTGTGAAGGCAGTTTATGTTGTTACAACATGAGCTCCGACCATGGAATATTCGCTGTCATAATTATGTTGAAATTTATAATCCATTTGGCCTTGGGAGGGCTGTTTATGGGTTTGAAATTAATATGAAATGTTTGAAAATTAAGGTATTTAAGAAATGTTTTAAAGCAGTTAAAGTATGTATCAACATTGTCACTTTTGACTTAGTACTGTCAAGAAGTCCAGTCCTGATTAGGACTTTGATTGTGCTGTAGCAGAGCACAGTGAGGCAAGCTGCTCCAAGGAATATAAACCTAAGTAGGTCACACAGATGGTCACTGGCAGGGGTGGGAATAGAGCTTCGGTCTCTTGGCTCTGAATCCAGGGCCTCTACTTACTGTGGCTGCAGACCTATCTACTACATGCTCAGCATATGCAAAACACTTGCTGATTTCTGCAAGAACATATGCAAAAGGCATATGTTAACACTAGGGGTTAATTTGTCAGAGTGCCAGAAGAAACCATGAGGCTGTAGTAGTTTCTTTTTGTATTCTTATTCTTTTCTGTTGCAAATCTCCTTCTACAATGCTATTGTTTAAATAAGATGTGTGCTAATATATGCCTGTAATTATACTGATCTAATATTGGTGTAAACAAATGCAAGTTACATGCATGACATCAGCTCAAGACAAAGGATATTTCTGCTAGTAAGTGAATGTGATAGCAATACAGTTTGCTGATTCTTTCAGCTGATTCTTGAATGCTTGAACCCCCCTGAAACTTCTTGTGTTGGTGATCTAGGAGAGCAAAGCTACTAAGCTTTTCTGTCTTAGAAAATGGGAAGGCAATGACTTATACTTTATCTTTTGTATCTTTCTTTTTGAAGATTTGAAATTGTTACATATGGGGCATGGCACATCAGGAAATGCAGGTTTCTCTTTTAGAAACGTTTGTGGTGCCGCATGTAAGCGAAAGCTGTTAGTTTCTCCTGTTTATGGAGAAGTATGTGCCACTGGCATCTCCTCATTAGTCTTGACCCATTGTAGCAGTATTTTAATTATAATAAAAAAATCTTTTCTCTATAGGTGAAAATTTTATCAAATTAGCATGAAAATAAGATGCTAGTAATTTTTTTTTATGGTAAATTTATTCCAAGTTCGTATTCAGAAACTCATCAGTTTGCAGCTATCTAGATTAGAAAACAGAACAAGCATGCCACAGAAGTTGATGTAAAATTACTACTTAATTTAGAAAAATCTGTGTATTTATTGAAAGGAGTTAGAAACATGTTAGTTGGAAATCATCATATTCTATGTCCAAATGCAAGGCAGACTTTCAAATCTACTCGAATATATGTGCTGCCTAGCACTTGTCGCAAACGGATAGACTATCTTGTCTGGAGACTGTATTATCATCTGAAGAGGTGGGAAAAGGGACGGAAAGCTCAGTGTTGTTTTTGTGTCAGCTATGCTGTAGTGTTAGATGTTGCAATGTCTGCCTTGGAATTCATAGTTTACTTGCTCCAGTAAGGAGAGGATAACCTTGAATATGCCCTTAATTTTAGCTGGGGTGTAGAGGTCTCCATTGTGTTTCTCCTCCTCGTGGCAGAACGAGATTCCAGGAGAGAGGATTCAGTACTGCCCGAGAGTCTGTTCATCGGCTATGGTACTTTTCCTTCCTGTAGCTCTTATCTAACCTGAAATTTGAATCTAGAGGTGCTAACTGAACTGCCTATGCTTTCTCTGCACCACTCTTGTGTTCGGAAGAGTTAAGCAATGAATAATGAGGAGGAAGATGACTTTTAATAGAAAGAAGCCTGCAGTTGTAAGCAGCTGTCCTCCTTTGTGAAGGAACAGGGAGCTCTAATTGTGCACTGACTGCCAGAAGGAGGTTCTCCTTGTTGAAAGGATGTTGTTCCCTGGTTTTATTTTTAAAGCTTTGCCCTAAATCTGTATTCAGATGACACCTATGTCCTTATTAAATTGGTATACCACAATTTAAATGGGCATGTGGCCATCCTGACAGATGGATATGACTACAGCCATGCCAAGGAATCAAGAATAGTGTTTCCTAAGGGAGAAAAAAGTGATGTTAAATCTTTATTACTGTTTTGGCTGCACATATGAGGCATTTGGGAGTGAAACCTGCCTGAGACTTTTTTCTTCCTGAAGGAGACCCAGTTGTCTTTTCTAATGATATTTTTGCATTAAGGATTTATAGTGTCTGAGTTGCACTTACCTGGTTCAAAAGAAATCATTAGGTGTCTTCTGGATCTCTTTTACCTGAGGTTGAATGAGGAAAATAGAGAAATTAAAAAATTCTATGCAACTGTGCTTTATCTTTTACCAGAATGTATCTACCTGCCTGTATTCAGAAAGATACTGTCAGGAAACTTCTCCAAGAGGCATGCTTGAATTTGGGGCTGACAAATTCATGGGGAATTATATGTTCTTTTGATATGTGTTAGTAAAATAAATATGGGTTGATCAAGCTATGATGTTGATGTATTACCAGCCTCAAAACAGTCTAGGACAAGACATGCTTTTTCAGTGCATTCTTGATTCTGGGAAAGGGAAGTAGTTGAACAGTTACTTTATCATATATTTAAATATTAGGACAGAATGTGTATGGTCATACTGGAAATCTTTCTTACTACCTTGCTCATTGAGTAGAAAATCAGGTGATACTTCAGCTTGAATCTCCTGCTGCCAGCTCCCTCATAATGGGTCAGAATGGGTGAGAACTCCAGCTCCTTGCCAACTCCTTTATTTGGAGGTGGTGGGTTGTTACTTTGAGTTCTTAATAGGTGATTTTTATCTAGTCTTTGTTGTAGCACTTGATTAGTGTTGTTTAATATAGAGGGACTACGTATAGTTCCTTTAGTTAGATTGCGCTGTGTAAGATAGTGCTTAAATTATTCAGTGGCATGCGTCACCTAAATAAAATATTTTCTATCTTTTATTCTTGGTTAATTAGTAGCTTCATTGATTTTATTTCAAATTTAGGCATCTTGTCCTCATGACATTTCCATAAGAACTTCTATCACAACATGTCAAGGTATGTGGGAGACAGAAACATAACTTACTGTTTGTATTAGTTTCCCCACATTTAAATAAGGACAGATCTATGCTTAGCTACCATTTTTTGAAATAA
Source organism: Crypturellus tataupa (assembly GCA_034781795.1). Taxonomy (NCBI): domain Eukaryota; kingdom Metazoa; phylum Chordata; class Aves; order Tinamiformes; family Tinamidae; genus Crypturellus; species Crypturellus tataupa. The sequence continues at coordinate 2,239,479 of JAWLRI010000139.1, read as the reverse complement.
GCTTGAAAAACTTTAATTGTAGTCCTTTATTTGTGTGTATTTTTTAAAATGTTCTTAGTAGGCAAGTTTCATAGTGGTATGCATAGAACACTTCTATTGCTATTAGCAAATAATAACTAACCAAATATTGTGTTTTTCTTCTATTAAAATCCCATCCCTCCTTAAGGAGAACATATTTCCAGGTGCTTTGTAGCTGAAGTTCCTAAGCATTCCAGACAAATTAAACAGCTTTGAGAATTTGGCTGAAGCATTTTAGATTGATTGGTGGAATTTTTTGTGTGTGTGTTTTTTGTTTGTTTGTTTTATTTTTCTTTCTAAATATGAAAAATACGGTTCATATGCAAAAAATATCACACAGGTTTAAGAGAATCTATAAGGCATGGCTGAGAAATCAAGAATTTCACTGTAGTTGTTCAAGCATATTGTGTTTCACTGTTTGGAGGAGGGTTATTTACATATTTGGTTTATCTTTGTTCTTCAAACGCTTTTTTTGTATTATTTTTAAAAATTATTTTACCACTTTCAGAATGCAGGGACATTCTGCTTCCTGTGATTACTAAAGAGCTGAAGGAGTTACTGGAACAGAGAGATGATCAGCAGCTCCAAGTCCAAGAGAAGAAGTACTGTGTTGAATTACTCAATAGCATCCTGGAGGTTCTGAGCTGTCAAGACCCTGTGAGTATTGATGATCATGTAAATGACCTGAGTCTGTAGTAAGCCTGAGCTGATTAAATTGTAAATTATTGATACTGATGAATCGCATGTAAATTTTTAATACAAGCCAGTGGCAAATTGAACTTTCCTCCTATTTTTCATAAGCTTAAATCAAATAGCAGTTAGGTATTAAAGGTAAAATGCTGAAATCCTTAGTATTTTTTTTTTCATTTCTCAATTTAATACTCCTTAAACAGTTGCTGTAAATGATTATAGTAGTATTACAGACAGTGAAGCTGCATTTATCTATTCTATCAGAGGTTCTGGTACTTGTACAGAATAAATACTATTTCTCTAAGTATTTGCAATAACTTTCAAGCTTAATGATGTTGCTTTTTAAAAAAAAAAAATACTTGCCAGTTCCTGAAAGGAATGTTTGCCAATGCGCAAATTTTGTAAATTATGCTTTTTTTGCTCTCAGCAATACATGAGTAAACCAGATCACTCTCTTGTTTATTATACCTCATTTTGAGAATGTTACTTCCTTCCTGAGCTCCCATAATTTGGGAATCCTGTAGAAATTGAGGTTTGGGTGACTTTTGCATTTGAGAGAACTGACTTTTTAGTGCTTCGCTTTTAATGGCTTACACATTATTCAGGGAAACTTCAGTATCATATGAGGATCTTATTCTGAAAAGAGCTCAAAGTTAATTACAGTAGGAAAGCTGTAATTCTCCCCATATTTAGTTGTTCATTTATCTTGAAGTATATTTTCTGATATATTTCTCGAAATGGAGCAGACTTTGGATGAAGGAATGTTTTCATTTCAGTCTTTTTTTCTTGAGTATAGAACACTGTCATTTTCTAGTACTGGGGTCATTACCAAGCATTGTTTAGTTTCATGCTTGAGAGTTTGAAACCGCAGAGGCTCTTCTGTTTGCACAGGACAAGTCTTTTGCCTGGTTTATGAGCCATTTTCTTTATTGTTTTGAATGTTAGTTCTTCAGCCAAGATGAGTATGAGGTGATAGTCAAGAGTTATTGCAAAGCTTGTATTTCAAATGAAATTTGTAAGAGAAATGGTGAAAGTATGATAGATTAGGCAAAGAGTGAGTTTAAGCATAAGAGGTTGTAGAGTATAACAATTATGTTACTACATTCTTTAAAAGATGACAATACAGCTGAAAAGCAAGATAGGTTAATAGTTTGCACATGTGTATTACATATGTTGTTTATTTTCAAACTAACAGTTTCTGTTTGCAGTGGAAGTGATGCATATGATATAAAAGCATTGTCAGCTCCAACTAGGAGGTGCTGTTGAGGTGGATTTGCAGCTCCTGTTTGCATGAGGGAGCAATAATTCTCTGTGTGGCAGTATGAGCTTCCTGTGTGTGCATGTACGTGCAGTCTGAAGACTGTTTTGTGCCTTTTAACTTACATAATTTCCGAGAGCAGGAACTGGGATATCCAAATTGATGTGGAAAATCAATGAGTTGTTTTTCCAAGAAGAAACTGTCCTTTTGTTCTAAAAATGTGTCTTTTTTGATATTTCATTCTTCTTTTTATTCCTCAAATTTTTAAAGAAATGCTCTATTTTTAAAGAAAAACAACCCTTTCAACAGGTAGACCCTTGCATAGGTAGTAGGCAGTAGGTAGACTTTTATTCTTTAAAGTTAGTAAAATCTATAAATCTTGAGGGATGGGTGATGAACTGAATCATTTCCTGTGAAGTACAATAGTGATTGAACAGAAGGTCGTATTTGTTTAAATAAATGAAGGTTTTTGTTTATTTGGTGTTTATTACTGCTGGTTTTGGATAGTTCTGAGCACAAGTAAATCTGTATATACCTCAAGGATAGGAAAAAAAGAAATCATTAGACATTTTAGGTTTCCCCTTGGAAACGTTTTAGTGTGAAAACTCACTGGTTACTGTGATGTCGCTAACAGCTTTTTAAAAAGATGAGGTAGTTTTTCTTCTCCTTTTCCCCCCAACAAGAAGTCAGTTCTTCCTTAATATGTGTGAATGCTTAGCTGTATTTAGAATGAAATGCACTTTCATTATTGGAGAGAATTATAGCTTTAATAATAGATTTCTTTTTTCTCTTTAAACCCATTAATAATATGATGCGTATTTCTAAGCACAGTTGGAGACCAGGGGTTTTATGGGCGTTTATACTGTTCACAGGTACGGTCTTAGTCTTTAAGTTTTTAAAAAATTTAAATCTAATTACTCTGATGGAATTATTTGTACAAAATTATGTTGTATAAAAAACATATAATGGATTCAGTCCATTAACCCTCACTGCAAGAGGTAATTACCAGAGAGATTTCAAGTACAGTAGAACATAAATATTCTGGTACAATAAACCTTTTTGAAAGCTCAACAAAATCCAAGTAAAGGTGTCTAACTATACATAAAAGCCTCATTTGCATAACTGAAAAGATTCAAAACCTGCAGAGGAAAAGAAAACCCATTAAGTCTTCAAGTCTGATATAATTAATTGAATTTAGAAAGTGAACATTATCATTTTGGGTTCTGTGCCCAAGAGGGCTTCTCACTTGGGTTCTTGAGAAGTAGCCAACAAGCTTCTTTCATGATGATAAACAGAGTCTATTTGGCAACATTTTTCCAGTGATGTCCTGGTAGAATTTAAAGCTAAATTTAGAACAAATACAGGAGCATTGCTTCAATAAATTCAACAACTATCTAACTAGAAGTACTGTGAGATATTTGGGTGGCAGTTATCTACAATGTTTGCAATAAATACTAACACATTTTTAATATAAGGAGAAAAGGCCCTTGGAATAGATTTAAATCCGTTGGTAGTATCAGCATGTGGTAGCCCCTCTGGAGGCATCGTATTCCTGATTGTAGAAAACCATGTAGAATAATGGGGATATGAGCAAAAGAACCAGATGCTTCTGTTGGGGAAAACACATTTGCTGTCATGCCTTGTGGCAGTATAATTGCTAATCAGAGGCAGCAGGGGTTAGAATGTGTTTAGGTAAATGTCATTAAAGGCACAGTGTCTTTTGTAACTTTACAAGAGAAAATGTGCAGCTATCACTAGCACTTTCTTTTTCTTTGGCGGAGAATATGTAGGTCATGAGCTCATTTGTTTTCTTAAACTATGCTAGATTTCTGTACTGCTTTAGTAGGGAAAATCCACTTTTAAGACAAGTTATCCGAAGGAAGGAAGAAAGACTAAAGGAAGGGTATTGCTTCTTCAAAACAGCTGTGTCTCTGGCAGCAGACAGCAATTTATCTTTCTTACCAAGGCAGCACAGACTCTCCCTCGAGTGCATTATGGATGTTTGCTCTCTAGCTAGTGTGGAAAAAAAATCTTGTTCCAAGGATACACAGTTTTGACTTGTGTTGTGAAAACCTTTTCAACCTTCACACTACCGAAAGAGAAAGACCCACTATATGAACAGATCCTTATTACAGAATTATGAAGGTGGGATCCTTCAGAACATCTTCTCACTGTCTTTATCATATATGCTTATCTTAGTGATGAATTTTTGCGTTCAGTGTGTTCTGGATATGGAGGATTTTTTTAGTATTTCATCTATTATTCCTTTCTTCTGTGAATTTAGTCAGGGCACCCACTTGTTCTTTTTAGGCCAGATGTTGAAGTACTTCTGCAGATAAAATTTTGTCTATGAGTATGGACTACTGGATTTAAAAAAAAAGCGGGGGGGAAAGATGGTTCTGTTTCTATGTGTACTTTCTTTTTTTGTTACATATCAGAGGTAGAACGTAGGAAGAAATTTTAAGTATTAGATGCATGAGAGAGATACTGAAAGAAAAATATACCATTACTCTAAATGCTGTTTGATTTAGCTGTTATCAGAGACACTGTAGGTGATACAGATATTTTCTGTTTTCTAATACTGAGGAAATTGGGAATCCAGAAACCATATATTATTAACTGCTGGCAAATATTTCACGTAAGTAGTAGCTGAGAGAATAAGAACAACTGTTCTCTGAAATTTCTGGCAACAATTTTAATTCTAGGATTACTTTTAAAGGTAGCCTATCTTGTAGAAGAGCTGCCTATCTGCTGTTGGCTTTCTTCTTCTGTTCATTCTGAACATTTTTGTGGGATATACCAAGAGAATCCCTGTTAGAATTTTAAAATAGAACTCCCCTCAGTGTGGAAGAATAAAATCCTAAGGAATAATCTAACCCCTAGGTGTTGAGCTTTCTTTCTGAGCTCTGTATCTTACTTGAACGTATAAAGGCTGGGTTCAGGGGACAGCTTTAGGTGGATGCCACTTGTCTTCCTTTGCCCAACCTTTACATCCCAGGAGTCTCCAAAACTGATTAAAGATGTCAACTCAGTTCTTTAACTGAGTTCATGAGAATTTCAGCTGCTTTTGTTTAAAATCAGAGGAGGAATAATAATTAACCTTCATTGTACAGTTGGCACATTTGCAGGTGAAGGTGATTGATTGCAACTTTGTTCAAGTCTAAAGAATTTGGTTTGTGATCTTTCTAAGACAAAAAAGATAATGTTTTATTGTGCCAAAGTACAATGTTACCACAGTGGTTTTCCAAGTGATTTGAAAAATTAATTCATTTTGATAATCATTCAAATTGATTTGGGGAAGAGGTTTGCTGTAGCTTTTTATTTTAAATTTCATATAGATATTTCAGTGCATTTCAAATACAAAGAGCCTTTTTAGACCTTTAAGTTGGAGCCAGGCCTTTTTCTATGCTGGAAGATTGCTTGGTCTTTTCCTAAGTTTGTCTAGGGATTGGAGTAAACGTAATGAAATTGGTAGGAATAAGACGATAATGTTCTACCTAGTGTAAAGAAAAACAATTATTTTATGCATGCAACATGTCAGATATATTTGTGATTTGATGTTATTTGGTCGCATTTGCCAATGAACTGCAAAAGTCACTAAAACCTTGGTGTTGACACATGATGGGTCTCTGGCTGCGACTCCACTGACCAGATGGACTGGTATTTCTTTGGCAATCCATCTTCGTTGCTGTGTCCTCACAGCACAGCAAAGTGAAGCAAAGATGACTTTCTCATTTTTTAATAAGTACTTGGCAACTGGAAGCTAAGAGTTTTATTGAGTTCCTGACTGTCTTGAGGAAGATGTGGAAATCTGTGGTACAATTCTACTCTGTTATCTATTGCAAGGGTGTTGATACTAAGTTATAGCCAGTTCAGTTAGCGGTAAAGCATGTGAGCCCCTCAAGTGAGGAGTAAGAAGCAGCTCTTGGAACAAAAATCAACTGTGGAATAGATGGGGCTAAATCTGGATTGTGCCAATTGAGATGAGTATTTCACTGCACCTGCTGGGACTAATCAGCAGTGTGAGCAAACAGAATAAGTTTCTTTCAGGAGTGTCTTTCAGTTTCTTTCTTTCAGGAGGATGCTGGCATTAAACAACAGTAGCTGTCCTCATGGAAATAATTGGATCCTTCTATGTTTTTCAGGAGGTATGAAAATATGAAAACTGCCTTTTTTTTTTTTTTTTTTTTTTTTATTTAAATGCATCAAATTATAAACAAATTAAAGAAATAA